>PITA01009928.1:0-74719 GCA_004023965.1 Spilogale gracilis
TTTTCTGTTTAGATGATCTGTCCATTGCTGAAAGTGGTGTGTTAAGATCTCCTACGATTAGTGTATTGGCATCAATATGATTCTTTATTTTGTTTAACAGTTGGCTTATGTAGTTGGCTGCTCCCATGTTAGGGGCATAAATATTTACAATTGTTAGATCTTCTTGATGTATAGACCCTTTAAGGATGATGTAGTGTCCATAAATATTTCAAGTGTAATATGAGTCAACATGGAAGCTGCCCCAAACACTAAAAATTAAGCTTCATTATTATTCATTGCAAAATTTACATAGCAATTATCTATGCAAGAGTGAAGATTGGAATGAAGGATGGAGTTACTCTATTTTTAGAAAAATAGAAGAGGTTATTAAATATTAACTTCAAATTTTAAAATTTATTTAATCCTTCCAATAACCTGAAGATAAAGTAACATTTTTATCCCCATTTTTTTTTTTTTTAGATGTGTAACTTCAGACTCAGTCATGTTAGATAGCTTGTTCAAAGTCTGACTGCTAGCAAGCACAAATCAGCAATTTAAACCCAGGCTCAGACTCTTAGGTCTTCATCACTTCGCACATCATAGCTATGAACCTGCAATTTGAGAGGCAGGCACACATACACATGTTCATTCAACAATATCTAAATGCGAAGCATTGCTTTAAATAAGGTCATTAAGGTTACTGCTGGAGTGGGCCTTCTCTCATTAAGGAAATAGACAATAAATAAGTGAGAATGTATTTAATACTATTATAGTATTAAAATAGAGTGATGTGATAGAAAGTGATGAGAGAAGATATTTCATATTCTGTGACCAGGGGAGGCTTTAGGAGGAAGGGACAGGTAAACTCAGACCTAATTGACCAGAAGGGGGCAGCCATGCAAATATATGCTGAAAGTGCTTCCGTGTCAGGACAGTCAGTACCTGTACCTGAAGTTAGATCCCCTTGGCCTAATTAAAACTGAAGGAAAGGACAGATATGGCTGGAGCTCTGCAAAGTGGTATGAGGGGGTTCTAAGGAATTAAGAGATGACACAGGTCAAGAAGTTGGGATTTCATTCTCATTATAATGGGAAGTCTCTGGAATGTTTCCAGCAGATGATGACTTGATCTACTTTATGGTTTTTGTTTTTTGGTTTGTGTAATTAATTTATTTTTGAGAGAGAGAGAGTTAGAGTGTGTGTGTGTGTGTGTGTGTGTGAGCAGGGGGAGAGGCTGAGGGAAAGGCAGAGAGAGAATCTTAAGTAGACTCCCTATACGGAGCACAGAGCCCAACTAGAGCTCAGTCTCTCAACCCTGAGATCATGACCTGAGCCAAAACAAAGAGTCAGACGAACTGAGCCACCAGGCATCCCAATCTAATTTATGTTTTTGAAAGAGCCGTTTGGCTGCTAAGCAGAATGTAAGGATGTAGGCGGGGAAAAGGATGAGGTTGTGCAGAGGCTATGCAGGTGAAAGAGGATTGTGATGTAGACAAGAGAGCTGTCAGAAGACGGGGTGAGCATGCGTGTGGAAAACAGGCAGTTGTCCTCATCTCTATGTGGTTCTCAGAATATTATGGTCAAGTCTTGGCATCCTTCACTGGAGAGACAGAGACATGTTAGGGCAGGCCTGAGAGGCTGTTAGAATATCCGAAAAAGTTTATGTATATTATCACACTAAATATTTTAACAAATATTCCATATTTAAATATAAAATTTTAAATGTCAATAATGTTAACAAATTTTAGGGGCAACAAGTAAAACCTTCTTTTTCATCATAAAACTATGGCAAATAAAGCTTGATAACTTATGCTGATGAGATATTATGGACAAGATTGAGAAACCTCAGAGTACGACTTGTTGAGGAGATTCACCGGGACGTGTTCTGGGAAGAAATAGTGACAACATTGCATGTTTAATGAGAAGGAAACAGACAAGATACTTGCCTTCTAGTGGTTCAAGGACTAAGGAGTGTAAAGCAAAGGAAACTTTTAGCATCAAGAGGAAAATTAGAACTTAATGACTAGTGGCTACAGGTAAATAAGTTTCTGCTGAGCACAAGGAAGAACCATAGGATCACGGGAGCTGAGCACAATGAGATAGATTCTTGAATATTCCCCACCAGTATAGTTTACCAAATAAACGCTTCACAAGGGTGAAGAACAAAGTGAAGGTTGGGGTTCCTCTAGATTCTATTAGGGAAAGAGAAGTGGTTATTAATTATTAACTTCCAATGTGTTTTTTTGTATACTATGCTATTTTTCTTTCATATCTTTAAAAGGAATTTCACAAGTAAGCATCTTGGAAAGCAGGTACTATCTAAATTCTAAAAGTTACAAATATTAAAATACAATATTATTATTACAGGGTCATGTTGTGAATATCTAATTCATATTTGCAATCTAAAATAAACAGTAACATATAAAATCTATTTTTAACTTATTTGGTGTTTGCTTTTAGTGTTTTTTAAAATAAAATCCTGATGTTTCATAGATTTCAACAAAAATACCAACTTATGATTTCTCATTATAGTAACAACTAGTAAACTATTCTGTAATACCATAGTTTTAATGTTCATGATTTTGTACAGTCAGCAACTTGAAAAGTTAATATAGTTGTGTTATTTATGCTTGTAGAACTTGGAAAGAATTATTCTTTAGTAGTGCATTAAAAAATCAATTAATAGTGAATTAAAGCAATTAAATATGTTCTTTTAGCATTTGAGATGCTAGAAGCACTGTTATCTTGAGCTGTAAATCAAACCAATTTCAGAAGTAGATTGGTTTTGTCACGTGTATGAAATCCATAAATGCAATTCCAGTAGATCTTAGTAGTAGTATCTGCCAAAGTCTGAGGTCTCAAATTGTTGTTTGCCCAAGCTCAGCCAATTCTGTGCCAGGTATTCATTTTCATGGCAACCTTTCAACTGGATTTGGTACTTTGCTGGTTTAAGAAAGCTTAATCTTTTTAAGACATTTGTAAGTTACCTGCAAACCATTCCACTAAGAGTGCATCATAAAACCTTCCTTGAACGTCAGACATAAAATAAGGAATGGGCTTACATTAAAGGAAAAGAAAGGTGTGACCATGATCTTGGGAAACAAAACACTGGGTAACTTAAAAGGCCAGCAAGTGAGTCCCCAGAACAGTCTGGACCCTTGTAAATCTCTGTGGAGTGCATCAATGAATGCATAACTGAGTCAACTGATTAGCAGGATCTTAATATATTTAAGATTAAGTTATTTGCAGTATGGTTGTGAAATACAAGATGATAACATTCTGAAGTGAGATACTGACTCACATTTTAACATTGTTGTTTTTAAGAGCATTGGTGATGTTTTTATTCACCAAACATTCTTATATTTATGTGGAGTGTCTTATTTTTCAGTGTATTCACATATGCCACCTCCTTTTTGCTTCACAACACAGTTTGTGGCTTCCTTATGGTGATGTGCTCACTTTTTGGCCCAACACTCAGCCCGGCATAGTGCCCAGTAAGTAATGATGATAAAAAACATCAAATAACAGCTACTTAGCACGGTTTGATGTTCCTTCTACTTAAGTTTCCCGTGGATTGTATGACAGTAGTCTCCCCATCCTTGGTTTCTCTTTCCATGTTTCAGTTACCCAGAGTCAATCAAGGTCCAAGAGAGGATGATCATTCTTCTAAAATATTATGACAAGGTCAATATCAGCCTAATGTTAATCACAATGCCTGTGTCATTCACCTCCCTTCATCTCATCATGTGGGCATTTTAGCATCTCCCATCAATACAAGAAGAAAAATGAGCACACTACAGTAAAATATTTTGAGAAAAACCACATTCACATCAATTTTTTTAAAGATTTTATTTATTTATTTGACAGAGTGAAACACAGCTAGAGAGGGAACACAAGCAGAGAGACTGAGAGAGGGAGAAGCAGGCTTCCCGCCGAGCAGGGAGCCCGATGTGGGACTCGATCCCAGGTCTCCGGGATCATGACCTGAGCCGAAAGCAGTTGCTTAACCAACTGAGCCACCCAGGCGCCCCCACATCAATTTTATTATAGTGCAGTTATAATTTTATGATATTGCTTATATTATATATTGTTTAGTACATTCTATTTTACTATTAGTTATTGTTCATGTCTTACAGTGCCTAATTTATAATTTAAACTTTGTTATGGGTTTGTATATACAGGGGAAAAAAAAACAGTTTATGTAGGGTTTGGTAATATCTGTGGTTTCAGGCAACCACTTGGGGTCTTGGAACATACCCCCATACATAAGGGAGACTACTATATTCAGTCTTTCAAAACACCTTCAGAGGTGAATACTCTTAATGATCCAATTTATAGCTGAAACAGTTATAACGTAAGAAAGCCGCAGAACTAGTCAACAGAAAACCCAAGAAGTACACCCTGATCTACTAGATCATAATGCACATACCGTTAATCACTGTGACCTACTCTTGTAACACTTTCACTTTTTTTGTGGGGAGAGGAATATAAAAATGCCGAAGCACTATTTTTATTGATCAGTGATCGTAAAACATTTCCTTTGAATGTTTCAACAAAAAGTTTAGAAGCTACTTGTCAGTATAATGTATTTAAGAGAACATTTCTTTTTCCAAAGCAAAAACATAAATCATTCACTAAAAGCCATACATCTTGTCAATGTAACTAATTTCAGCTTGGAAATGTTTGTATTGAAGTGTGTAAAGCAGTAATGTGATAGTAAATTCTCATGATGACAGGCTGTCAGTATGAAATTGTTGGATTAGCAAGAGAAGAAAAATTGCTATTTTAGTGACAATCCTTGAAATGGAAAGTGAAAAATTATACAACTTAACAATTAATTATGTCCAAACTTGCATTCAACTGCAGTTTTCTTACACCAAGATCTTAGCATAAATCTTTAAACTTGCAGAAATTTAAACTCAGAGTTGTTTCCTTGACATTGACACTTGGATTATAGGTGTTCCATTTGTGAGAAGAGTAAAAATATTTCATGTTACTGGAGGTTCAAGAGTCATTTGATTAAGAATATCATACATGAAAAGTGTGATTTTGTACTTCCTTTCCCCCAAACTATATGTATTTTAGAAGTTTTTTGAAAATACTTGAATTGGTGATAGTCTCCCCTCTTCTAAGGAGCCCTAGACCTTATTCCAGAATCAGGACAACTTTCTTAAAATCCTGGGATTTGAAGTCAGAGTGGATTTGGATAATATTATGTACTCTATTTGACATTTGATAATCATAATGTATAGCTATTCTGTACAGCTATTCCAATAACCACAATGTACAATGACATTGATAATGGTGATGATGATAATTTTACCTTTTTTGACTTAATGTCTTGGGATAAAGTAAAAATATTTATATATTAACTATCAGAATCTTAGATTTTATTGGCAGCCTTTTCTCTAATCCTTAGAATTTAGGCAGCTTGTTAATGGTTTCTCATAAAGATCACAATATGTTGTATTATAATTTAATATATTTCAATATTTTTTCTCATTACAAAATCCCTTCCCCACTCGCGTGCACGCGCGCGCGCGCGCGCACACACACACACACACACACACACACACACACACCATGGAAAACAAAGAGGTTTTTATGCTATTTAGCTTAGGGCTCTAATTTTCTTTTCTTTCATATTCAAAATGTGGGCTCTCCTCCATCCTGGCCCCACCAATGATAAGAGGACACTGAGATTTGAAGAAGCACGTTACCCCGATTATACTTACTGATGGTGCTGGTTGCTCTAGAGAGATTCTGACAACAACTGTGTTTTCTAAAGTAATCATTTAGTATGAACAAAAAGAGCAGAGAAAAAGCCACCTTTGTATAGTCCAACATGGCAATCAGATCATTCTGAGAACACTGGATTTTTAGATTTTTGTAAAGTTAATAGAAGCCTTCTCTATGTTCTTATATACAACAATATAATAAATGGGGTCACTTCCCAAATCTAGACATGTGTGTCTTTGCAAGTATAGAAAACAAACAAAAAGAGGAGAGGAGTGTAAAATAATAAGACAAATAGTTTTGTTTGTATTAAAGAGCAATTAAATATTCATTTCGATATAGGGAAAACAAAGAGTAGATTATTCTTAATACAGAGCAGAGTGCCATGAAAATTTAATTGCTATCTTTATGACTATTATTATTTCTCACCCATCCAGGAATTGTTCAGTGAAAAAATAAGACAAAATAAAACAGAAAGAGAAACAATTCTTCATTCTTTCTTTATTTTTTCCAAACTCTCTAAAATAACAAGCAACTAGGGATCTTCCATTTTTCTCCCCCACTGGCATCTACTTCATTTTGTGATTTAAATTAACATAACCCATCTGGCGTCTTTGGTCGTCTTGTCCTCAGTATGTATTTAAAGGTGATATTACCTTTAGGATTTATTTCCTTTTGCTTAGGGGAATCTAAGCAACTTTAATTTGGGAAAATAAATCTGCCATGTTCTCCTAGGAATTACATCACACTCAAAACTGAGGTTGGCATCTTCTGCACAGTGGCATTTATCATAACCTCTGTGGCACAATATAACGAATATGGATGAAAATACTCAATAAGGATTCGTTGAAAGAATAGAGGGTATGTTGATGAATGGCAGACTGAAGAAAATAATTAGTGTAAGACTGGAATGGCTTACTCCACTACCTCCAAATGACAAGCAGCAGGGTTTATTTACTGATTCCAGAATTTAAAATTAACCTTTATTGTGGAATGGATAATGTATTATCTTGCTAAAGCTACCATAACAAAGTTCTACAAACTGGGGGGCATAAACAACAGAAATTTATTGTCTCACAATTCTGGAAGCTAGAAGTGTGAAATCAAGGTGCCCTCAGGGTTGGTTCTTTCAGAGACCTGAGGGAGATTCTGTTTCATGTCTCTGTCCCATCTTCTGGAAACCTTGAGCACTCTTTGCAGATGATGTTCTTCTTGTGTCTTCGCAGCATCTTTTTCTATGCTTGTCTATGTCTATGCAATGTCCAATAGGACATGAGTCTTATTGGATTAGGGCCCTCATCTCAACTAATTAGATTTGCTTCAAACATATTCCAGATAAGATCACATTCATTCTGAGACACTGGATTTTAAGATTTCACCCATACAAATTTGATGGGCATGTGGGGTGCCTGTGTGGCTCAGTTGTTAAGCATCTGCCTTCAGCTCAGGTCATGATCCGAAGGTCTTGGGATTGAATTCCACATCTGGCTCCCTGCTCAGTAGGAAACTTGCTTCTCCCTCTCCCACTCTCCATGTTGTGTTCCCTCTGTTGTTGTGTCTCTCTCTGTCAAATAAATAGAATCTTTAAAAAAAAAAAATGATGGGGATGCAATTCAACCCATAACTGATGGAATATATTTTATTTATAGGACACATTCCCTAAAAATGAATCTTTTTTTTTTTTAATTTATTTGACAGAGAGAAACACAGCCAGAGAGGGAACACAAGCAGGGGGAGTGAGAGAGGGAGAAGCAGGCTTCCCGCCGAGCAGGGAGCCCAATGTGGGACTCGAACCCAGGTCTCTGGGATCATGACCTGAGCCGAAGGCAGTTGCTTAACCAACTGAGCCACCCAGGCGCCCAAAATGAATCATTTTTTAATGGAATGAAATATTCCCTAGCCATTTGTGTGATTTGCATGAGGACATAGGATGATTTTTAGGCACCCTGACATCTATATCAATTAACATTAGGCATGTAATAAAATAAGTACTAAGTAAAAACTGAATGAATGAATATATGCATGGTATATTACTTGTATTAGTTTGCTAGGGCTGCCATAATGAAATACCTCATATTGGGTAACTTAAAGAATAGAAATTTCTAATATTACACTGTATGTTAACTAACTTGAATTTAAATAAATCTTTAAAAAAAGGAAATTTATTTTCTCATAGTTCTGGTGGTTGGAGTTTCAAGATCAAATTATCAGCAGGCTTGGTTTCTCTGAGGCATCTCTTTCTTGGCCTGTAAATGACCGCCTTCTTGCTTTGTCCTCACACAGTCATCCCTCTGTCTCTGTAGTCTGTACTAATCTACTCTTTTTATAAAGACACCAGTCATAACGGATTAAGTCTTACCCTAAAGACTCAATTTTAATTTAATAACCTCTTAAAAGCCCTATCTCAAAAAACAATCATATTATGATGTTAGAATTTCAACATATGAATTTGGAGGGTACAGAATTCAATCTGTAACAATTGAGTTTAGATTAAGCTCCATACCAAAAAGATCTTAAAATACAGTTGAATCAAGGAAACCAAAAGTTTACTTATTTCTCATGTAACAATAATTCAGAAGTAGGCAGAAGTCCAATGATTAATATCCTCTGCTGTATAAGGTCATCTAAACACCTAGCTTCCAACTATCCTGTTGCTTTTCTATCCCTTCAGGTCTGATTCTTATTGGTGTAGTTGAGACAGACTCACCACATTGTTTTTAATTTGCCAGACCCAAATCTAAGCTGTATGTTTTAGGTATTGTGTCATAAAAAAGAAAAATTATGAATGCATAGTGTAAGTTAATAAACAATTTGTCTTGCTTTTCATCTCTAAATGGGAAGGCCCAGGATTATTTAACACATTGAGTAAATATGACACTCTCTCTCCTTTAATAATTCTTGACATAACTTGACAACAAATTTAAAGCTCTGAACATATTTTTAGATGATCCTTTGTTGAATATTGATGTGCATGTGAAAAGCTAAATTCAAATTATAAAATGTTAATTTTCAAGAGAATGAAGATTGAGCAGTTTCTACTCATCCATCCACTTACAACATAAGTTCTAGCCACAAGTACATCATTATTTTAGAAATTTAATTTCCCTTACCGAGGAAATGTTGCAATGTTAAATTCTATTCAATCATTTAAAATATGCATATCTTTTAATAGACTTGTTATCTTGGACCCAGTTTGTCATTAGCATATGTTTCTCTACATTTTCATAAGAAATTCTTACATTCAATGTCAAATCTGTAATATGGTTAAGATAATACATGCTGTTTTAACGAATAAATATTCAAATAAAAGGAGATTTCTCATCCTTTTAAAGCCTAAACAGTTATTTCTGATTAGTGAACATGTGTTTCTCAAGCAATGCTTCAAGAACTCATTCTCTTCCTATCTATTGCTTTTGTCATCTCCCCAGGACTCAGTCTTTAGCTAATCCTTGCATCTGAAGGGAAGGAAAGTTGAAATGGTCTCCTTGATTCTTAACTATTTTGTTCAAGAATATTCTGTTGGCAGAAACTAACCACATGACCCTTTCGTAGGTAAGAGGTGCAAGTAATGTCATCCTTCGCTAGCAGCCATTTCTCTATACTAAAGAAGGGAGGACAAGTGTTGGATAGGACGCTAATTGTCTCTGCAACAAACATTTCCTTTAATTGAGCAATGCAATGGCCTTTTGTATCTTATTGGAGCAGTTTCTTAACCTCAAGTCAGATGCACATGATTTTTCTAAAAATAAAATGGTTATTTTGCGTAGAATTCTGAGTTGAATGACGAGATATAACCTACTGAAAAAAATTTTTTAGTCAGTTATTCAGTTAACATATATTTAACACATCTAATTGTTTTAAGCCCATTACTAATCAGTTCAAGTCTTTGGACAAACCAATTATCAGAGCACTTATCCAAATCCTCTGGAAATGCATGTAGCCAATGTTCTTATTCGTTATTGTAAAATTTTTAGCTAGTATTTATAATACCCAAATAGAAGACTAAGAAACTGGAACTTCAGAGACTTAACTATAAAAAAAGAAACAGAATTTTTATAGTATTCAGTAATTAATCTTAAATCTTTACAGTAATAAATTGTTCCTATTAGACAAAATTGGTTAGGATATAAAAAATTGATGTGGTATGTAGATAATAAAATTAATCATGCTGTATTGCAAGGTAATGAGGCATAAATGTGAAAGTTGGGGTGGGGGGTTGTTTGTTTTTAAGATGAGGGCCGGGTTTTAGTTAACTCTCTGTCCCAGGATTTAGCATTGTGCCTGACATTATGTAATTTCTCACTTAAATGATATCAATGCTTAAAAGAATAAGTGAATGAAATGGAAAGAGGCTCATATAAATGAATAATCATTATTTTACTAGGCAAATGTACTTTAGTAGTATTTATTTTTCAATTGTCTCTCTAGTTCTCTAGAATCTATAATTAATAGCGTAATTTGTTGTTTTCCTTCTTAATCTCATAAATCCACTCTCATTAAAAGCATAAGGTCCAAATCAGTATCAGGCCTTCATCCCTGGTATTCATTTGCCCAAGAATTAGGGCCCCCACTGTCCTTTCCTTGTATGGCCCAGACCTCTCTTCCCCAAGTGGTCCTAGGATAGTAAATCCAAGGATTCCTACGTTAGACCTTGGCCCAAAAGGATCCTAGGTACTGAGGGTCTTCAAGAAGCTAAATGTGTTGGCCATGTAGCTGTGAGTATAAGATAGAAGCAAAGCACTGGATTTCAAAGAAGTGTTTGAATGGCTGAAGCTGACCTAGGAGATTGGGTTCTCCAGAAGTTTGATGTGCAGTGATTAAAACTCAACATTTGTGGAAGAGGGAGGGTGGAAATAAGATTACAGAGCAGAGGAAGTCTAATTATTGCAGAACCACAGAGTCTCAACCTATGTGCTTTGTGTCTCAACCTATGTGTTCTCTGGTGCTCATATTATCCTGTAATGGCCTAGAAGAGTTGGCACTTTATACTCATCATCACTGGTCCTTGGGTGAGACAGCTCTCGGCAGATGAGTCAAACCCTGAAGATGCTGACAGCCTGAGAAGCTCTTCCATGCTAGAGCAAATGTTTCTTTCTTGAAGGAGGGTGTGGGTAGTGGAAATCTGTATCCACTGCACAGATCAAAAATATAATAGAAGAAATTAGTCTCTCAGTTCATCTATCTTTGCTTCAATCATGCACATCCATTAACTAATGACATATTCTAGGGTCAGAGTCAAAATATCAAACAACTGCTGCCCCACCCCCCACCAATTCCACCTGTCAGAACCAACAACAACCACAAAAAGTCCATTTGGCCTCACAGGGTGAGCCATCTCAATATCAGCACTCATGCAGCAGAATGTTTCCTTTGCCATTGTGATAGTAAATTTTTTCAAATCTTCAGTGTGAGGAAAAGAGTTTGTGCTGGGGTAAAAGAGGAAAAGTATGGGTAAATGATTGATAAAAAGCCCTTATGTATTTTTACTAAATAATTGAACATTATGGTTGGACTCCATGAAGGCTTGCTATATGCCAGGCATTGTGTTCAATCCTTCAATTACCTCATTTGACATTCCCAGTGCTATGAGACAGGTACCATTATGATCCCATTAAAGGTGATGATGCCGGAGGTTAAGAGTAATTCATATGTTCCTGGGCAAACCCAATATCCTGTAGAGCAGGGTTAGGAACCCATATCAGTCCAACCCTCGAGCTTGACTCCAATGATTGTTGTGTTGCCCTTTTAAATTTCTGAACATTCGTGGATTTTTCTTTCCTTATACCCATTGATTGCAGAAGAGATGGGGTTGTGAACAATGATGATATATTCTCTTCTTTTTCAATTTGGTCTCTTCATCCTCTGTTATTCTGGGCCACCAGTCTATGGATCTAATCTACCCGCAAGTACTGCTCTAAGGTTTTTCCTTACTAACCACTGAAAATTAGCATCATCCCTCTTTTGCTGCTTTGCTAATCCCTAATTAATTAGTCAGAGAGATGAAAACCAGAGGATCTGGGTATTTTTTTGGTTTTTGTTTTAAATTCAGGGCTTTGAATTTTTCCCTAAAATATATACCTGCCAAACACTATCTTTATGCCTACATTTATCTCTTTTCTATTCTTTAATTTCTCTTTTCAATGTCATGAGTATAAAATATTGTTACAATATGTTTAAATAGCATGCAATGCCTGAAACTCTTGAAATTTTTCTTTCTTGTTTGGAAATCAATATGACACTTTTAAAATATGCTATTGACTGAGATACAGATAACTAACACGCTATAATAATCAGAACCTCAGTTCCCAAAGTCTTCATGTATTTTAGCTGTTATCATTGCAATTCTTACCCAGTGCTTTCCAAGCAATGAATTGAAACACATTAGTAAGTCATGAGAATTTTTCTGTGAAATGCAGTCTAAAAGAGCTAATAAAACAGATAATACTTACCTCCAAGATAACCACTATGCTATGAGTTATTTTTGAACCACTTAAAAAGAAGTTAATTTCAACCTTATAGCAAAAGTCTCTTTCAAATGTAGATACTATTGTTCAATTCTCACTGAGTATGACTATAACAACCAGTGGTTAATCCTTTTTATGAAAAGTGGATTTAAGTCCATATTCACTCTTAGGAAAACTCTGAGGTAATCAAATCAAGTTTAAAAGTATTGTGTTGAGATTTTTTTTTTTCTGAAAATAATCACTGCAGCTACATTTTAGGCTAACAAAGTCTTCCTTCATAAATGATGTACTATGAAAAAATTGCAAGTGCTTTCTAAAATAAATGCAAATAAAAAAGTGATTGAAAATCTACTTCACAGCAGAATTATCTTTTTCTTTTGAGTAACTAAGTACTTTCTACATGAATGGTGGCAATGTAGATACATGGTATTCAAAGTGTTGTTGGTCACTAAGTGGTTCTCAACACAGATATGCAATGGAAACAACCCGTTAAAAGTTCCATATTGTGAAGGGCAGGAATATATTCATAATAGGTTGTAAGTAATTACATGTGACAATGAGTAGCTAAACAGTAAATATTTCTGAATATCCCCCATGTACAAGTCACTCTCTAGATGTTGTATGCTTCATTAGCTGAGGCTATTATAACAACATACCATGGACCATGTGGCTTAAATAACAGATACTTATTTCTCACAGTTCCAGAGGACAGAAGGTCTGAGATCAGGTGCCTTTATAGTTGGGGTCTGGTAAGAGGTCTCTTCTTGACTCTGGATAACTGCCTTCTTGTTGTGTCCTCACATGGTGGGAATGGGATGTGGGGGGGTTGCAAGAGAGCTTCAATCTCTTCTTGTAAGGGAACTAATCCTATCATGAGGACCTCATCCTCATATCCTTATCTAAACCTAATTATTTCCCAAATGCTCCACATCCTAATACCCTAACTTTGAGGGCTAGTGTTTAAACAGGAATTTTGGGGAAATGTGAACTTTCAGTCCATCATACTATGTCAGTAGAAAAAGCCTTCTCAGGGTTTTGGCTCTCTCTCAACAGTTTACAACTGCTCTCTTGGTGAATTGATGTGTATAGATAATACATTTATGGTGAGCTCTGTAAGGGCAGAAAGAGTATTATTCCCTGATGTTATTTTCAGGGAAGAGTACATTGGTACAGACTATGGAATAGGTATTTATACAGTAAATGAATGACGAAGAGAGATGAGACAGGCACATAGATATTTTAAAAAAGCAAAAGCAAAAAGAATATCTTATAGGCAAATATATCACATTTTGTCAGATATATGGTAGAGACGTTATATCTAAAGTTCCTAGAAAGAAAAAGCATTATCATGGAGGGATAACCTGGGCTTAGTAAAGAGCAAGGGTAGTGAAGAAAAGGAATTACTAACTGAGGAAATTTTATAAAAATAAGCCATAGAATAGGAAATTCCAGGGTGTTTGCTGAGGATACTGAATAGTCCAAATTTACTACAAAAATGTTGGAAGAAAACTGAGGCATTATGCCATAACTGCAAAGTTCATAAATTTGAGCCTCTAGATTCCACATTAGCTGATGTTTGTTTTATCTTGGTTCTGTACTCTTTTAAATGTTTTTAATTAGTTGTAAATGCATGCATACGTCTTGAAAAATTTCACATAAAAATCCAAATTCTCAGCTTTTCATAAAAATTCTGTCATTTAACATTACTCTCACATCCAATCCATCCAATCAGTGAGATCAGTGGAAATGAAGACACATTTGCCAAGACTGATCTCCTGTTGTCTACCCTTCACCCCACTGAATCTTTTCAGTCATTTATATTTATCCGTCTGGCTCCTTACTGTTTGAGACATCTAATGAGGATGTGGTTTGAGATTAGATCTCTCTCTCTCTTTCTCTCTTACACACACACACACACACACACACACACACACACACACACAATGGCAAATGGTGGAATCATCATGAGCTTTAACTCTTCCAGTCCTAGACATTTACAGCTGTTCTGGCAAATCCAAGGGCAGTAAGAAGTCAGCAATGGTCACAGCTCTGAATGTAACAGTAATTCAAGTCAACAGAAGAACCCATTAAGACCAAAAGAGACAGAAGAGGTGCAGGAAGTGTAGAAAGATAGAGAAGTTAGACTTTATATTCAATGCTGAAATTCTGCCAAGGGAGAGGGAGTTACTCAATAAATAATGACTTACCAAAGGAAGGATTCAATGGTACCTCTTTTGGTGATCAAATTACCATTAAGAATTTTTCTACATACTTCCTAGAAATCTTAAATGCTGCTATTTCTCAGCATTTTAAACCATATATTCTCAATGGTCTGTAATATAGAACTCCCTAAACTCAGTTGGACATGTGCTTCTTTTGAGCATTTGTAAGGGTGATGGGCCCTAATCCTAGGAAAATGAATGCACAATTTTGCATACAATTTCAGAATATTCGGGGGATTCTTTAAAAGATCTTTCATTGACATTTTGGTTGTATGTACAAATTCTAAATTAAGGCATTTTGTTCCAGGATTTATCAAAAGATAAAAATTAAACTAATGAAATTTAAGAACTCTCAGCAAAGGGCATGAATAAGTCTCCCAATTCTAAACACTTGGGAAATTGAGATTATCTCAAATGTAAGGATCATGGATTAGAGGAGACAATTTGATATACTAGGAAGGAAATGGGGAAAATAGAAAGGAGACAGTTGGGATACGAAATACTGGGGAAATAGAATTCTGATTGGCGATCCTTCTGTTTTCAAATTTCAATGTATTTAAGGCTTAGACATATTATGGGCTATCTCAACCCTTCTGATCCCAGCAGTGACACACTGATAACATAAAAATTTCCCATTTCTTTCCAAAGTCAGCCTTCCCTGTAGCATGAACTTATTTTCTGTTTGAAACTTGCCTCTCTCGTGACCTGCATCTTCCCACATGTTGTAAAATAGTGGTGTGTACCTTTTACAAACTCCTTCCCATTGACATTAAACTGGAAGTGTTTTGGAGCCAAATTGGGCTTAATTTTCCATATATTGTCTCCAATGTACTCATACTCTCAAATTTTAGTAAAAGCCCAAATTCTATTTAATAAGTTAAAGATTGTAATTAAAGTTATGTTTTGGGATCAAAAGATTTCAGAACTCAAGGGAGGAGCTGCTTTGTTTTCATTTTAATTCTGAAGATGGTCAAACATTTTCCATTAGATGTAAAATAAGAGAGGAACTACATAATATTTGGACAACATCTATAGCTGTAGTTAATGATTCAAAGGAATGAGTTCTTTTTTCCACAATACATCACCTAGTGACAAGTACATGATAGCATGTAATTAAGGGAAACTTAATTGCCACTTTTAGTTAAAAAAAAAAAAAACTGTCGATCATGAAAGCAAAGGTACTTCAAAATTCAAGAAACTGAAAGCTACAACAGATAGAGCAGAAGAAACTTTTTCCTGTTTATTCCTAGACTTGCGATTTACCTCGTTCATCTATCAGAATTTGAACATATTCTCCTTAAGACATGAAATGACTTACAATGATCTATCCTAGAAAAGGACATGGATGTGAAAAATAAGTGAAAGAAAAATGACACTTTTTGATTTTGGTGTTCAAAGCAGCAAGGCCCAAGTGCTGTGTCCCACAGAGGAACAAATGTGAATAAAACATGTGTTATGCTCCTTGAAGAGTTTCCACTTTGGCAGATGAGCTAATGCATGGAAATAATTGCAATTCAGAGGGGAAAATACAGAATTCCTGATGCGTGCTATGGCAGCTTAGGAGAAAAGCAAGGTTGTTCTAGAAAGGAACCTCCGGAGCCATTTTTGAAACGACTGGCATTTGAGCAAGTCTCAGAGAATGAATTGAATTTGTATATAGCTCTCTTCAATGGGGTGCTAAATGTGAACTAAATTACTGAAAACAGAAGAGACCAATAAATGAAAATCACTCAGTGACGTTCTTCTTTACTGAATGCATGCTTCTGATCTCCAACTGCTCAATTTACCAACTAGCTTTTCCTAATTAGAATGTCTTGAGATAAATATGGTATTTTTAAACCTGAGTGATTAACTACAGGAAAATAGCTGTTATTGTTGTGATCACCATGATCTGATCCTTTTGTATTGCCAATATGATTATATTATGGTTGCACTGTAGCCTCCAATGGCCTGAAAGTGAAAGAGAGAGAGAGAAATAAGAAAAAGAAAAGAAAAGAAAAGAGAGAAAAGAAAAGAAAAGAGAGAAAAGAAAAGAAAAGAAAAGAAAAGAAAAGAAAAGAAAAGATGATTTAGGAACTTCCCAAATATTCTTTTTCAGCTTTGTACAGCATTAACAATTTTATTTTCATTTATTCATTTTACATATAAACACTAGCATTTGCTGCATGCCTCAGCTGGGTAACTTCAGACTCAGGGATAAATCATATAGGTTGCCTTAAGGGTTTTACAGCTAATAAGAACAGAAATGCTCTTCAGCACATGACTATATTAAAGCAGCCTCTGATGCCTTTGTTTGCTGGATAAGTGAGTATGTCAAGCTGAGCCATGAGTTAAATGGAGTTCAGTTATGAAGCATGCCTGCAAGTAAATATACCTAAAAATAGCTTGTGTGAATGATTGGCTTTTAAAATTATTAATACATGGGGATGGGTTAAAAGCAATCTTTCTAACAGTACTACTGTCCTTCACTTGGGTCTCACATTGTTTCCTAGGGTGGAAGATAAGAAATGAGGAATGATGGAGACCCTTAAAATGTACATGGGGATGTGGCAAAGGATGAGAACACTTGTGATGCAGATCACAACAAGTAAAAAGTAAATATGTACCAGTAATCAGATGTCCTGAGTTCTGTGAGAGGTGACTGCACTTACAGAGCCCTCAGGTGTAGAAAAGAAGAATTTATACAATAACATGAAAAAGCTAACATCTTTTTAAAACATTGAGCCCAAGGTCCTAAGAGGCCATGCATGCATCACGGCCAAGACTATATGTTTGGAGGTTGAACCGCAAAAGTCAGTCACCCATGAACAATTAGTGTAATTATCTGTTGTGACATAACCAACCACACCAAACCTTAGTGGCTTAAAAGAGCAATGATCATTACCACATATTATTTTGTGGGTCAGGGATTCAGACAGAGACGATGGGTTTCTGCTCCACAATGCAACCTCAGCTGAGATAACCAGAAGTTGCTGAAAGACCTGCAGGCTATTAGGTTACATCTATCTCTTTCTCCATGGTCCCTTCCCAAATAGCTACTTGTGCTTCCTCACAGTATGGCCATCGAGCTTTGTCAGACCCACTTCATAGGGGTTTAGGGCTGCTGTGACAAAAAAGTAGAAACTGCCAACTCTCTTATTGGTTGGCCTTCAGCTGGCCACAGTGTCACTTCCACTGTAATGCACTGGTCAAAGTTATCATAAGCCAGCCAAGATTCAAGGGAAGAGATGCAGACCCTACTTTTCAATGAAAGAAATAGCAAAGACTTTGTGGCCAACAGAGTCTGTAATCAATCACAAATGTTCTTTCATTTAACATCTGTTTATCAAGTATTCACTGTGTACCAGCCACTGTTCTGCTTGATCCTGTTACCATGACAATAAAAGAAAATCTATAATCATAGGAAAAATTTTCTAGGGAAAGGGAACGAGAGGAGGATAGCAAATAAATATGAATGCTATTGTGGTATTCACCAAATATACATAAGCCACTCTACGTATCCCAGCCCTGACTGCAACTAGTTTAGGGCTATCCGACTAGTTTAGGTCTATCCAACTAGTTCTGGTCAGTGCACCATGAGCAAAAATGATGTTGGTCACTTTTTTGACCAAGCTAGTTAAGACCCAACATGCCTGTCCCATCCCTTCTTATCCTTTTGTTTTTGGCCAGATCATAGAGCACGGAGATGAAGAAGGGCCATCTGACCTACATCAAACTGTTATGGGAGCAGGAAAAAAAAACCCTGTTGTGCTAACCCATTGAGATGTGGGGTTTGTTCATTACCGTAGAACAAGGTAGCATTACTTAAGTCAACTGATGTACGCCATTGGTGCTATTAAGAAAAATAGCTCAGGGTAAAGGGATACAGAATAACTGTGGAGGCAGGAGCACAGTTGCAGACAGAGTGGTCAAGGCAAGAATTAAGAAATGTTGCTGTAAGAATGTACTAGAACTTTTAAAGTCAGTTCTTCTTTCACCATACCACACTGCCTCCTGCATATATTGGAGCATTGCAGATGTCCTTGATAGTTGAATACATGATACCAGCATGAGCTTTCAAAGGTGCTCTGTTGAGCTTTAAAGGGGAATGAGGAAAAATGAGATTGGAATTAACTAATGAAGAAAGGCCAGACTGTGGAGGCCAGATTATTATAGCAAATAAAGTTGGAAGATACTCTATGCTCTTTGAAATAGCTTTACAACAACATTTGGCAGTTATCTTGGCATGTGGAATCAGTTTGGTTTGGCAAAACTGACTAAAATGAAAGTAGCCAGCACTGGGATCTTTTTCTTGAACACTGTTTTCTTAGATAGCTACTTCTCCAGTACTGAGGTGGTGATGGATATGTTTGGATCCAGAGGAAACAAGGCTCTTCTGCTTACTGTTTCTGTGACAGGAGGCTCACCATTAATTCCTCTGAGACTCAGTTTCCTCATGTGTCAAAAAGGAACAGTGACACTCCCCCAGTTGAGTTATCATCAGAAGTATAAATTATACATGTACAAAATTTACTAGAATGCCTGTTATAGAGGAATTTTCAATAAAATTATAATTATCATTTTACTAAAATTAATGTAGACATGACAGGTGCCAATCATTGTACTATAGGCACTATTGAGGATTCCAAGAATCCCTTGACATAGTCCTTGTTCTTATGCTCAAAATCTTAAGACAATAAGAAGAAAAAAAATCATGAAAAGGTACATGAATGTGCCGGCAAGAAAAACCTTAGAAAAAGAGATGCCAAAACACTTATATTTTGTTATTTAATGCTCATACTCTTATAGTGGCAGAGTTGATATCCTCTTAAAACAAACTTCAGTAATACACATACACACACACACACACACACACACACACACACACACACACACATATATATGTATATATATAATCTTTAATAAATTAGCCAGTAATTTTCTCCCTCAAAGATCACTCTTTTTTTTTTCAAACAGAAATTTCCTGGCTTGTCTTAAAATCCTAGATCTTATTTACCACTCTGAATATGAAACTCAAAACAGAAATGTGAAAGCATAAAGAGCTAACATCTTCACAGGCAGGACAAAAATTAAGTAGAGAGGGGCGCCTGGGTGGCTCAGTGGGTTAAAGCCTCTGTCTTCAGCTCAGGTCATGATCTCAGGGTCCTGAGATCGAGGCCTGCATCGGGCTCTCTGCTCGGTGGGGAGCCTGCTTCCTCCTCTCTCTCTGCCTGCTTGTGATCTCTCTCTCTGTCAAATAAATAAATAAAAATCTTAAAAAAAATTAAGTAGAGATTGAAAATCTATATTTTATAATATGTGTTAGCAAAATATGATGGACTTGAGATTCAGATGGGTGAGCCCTTCTTTCTACCAGAGTAGGACTTTGTTCCTTTGCTTTGCTAGGTCCATTTTGGTTCATTTAAATAGGCCATTCACTTTCCATTTGTGATTTTACTCATTCCCGGACACAGATAGAACAGCAATGTTTTCCTCCTAGAAATCATGGTAATTCTGTGCTGTTACTCTTTTCATTTGCATGGCATTCAAAATAGGTCAGTGGGATGAATAATTTCTGACTGCTTTTTGAATTTCAATCATCATAGGTAACCCCAATAAATGCACTGAAAATTTTCTGTCATTATGACAACCCCATCAAACATCTTGGCAACCATACAAAATTAAAATTGCCCATTCTTCTATATAAGTCACTTCACAGTCATTGAAAGAAATAAAACAATGTTGTACAGCACAAAACAAAGGCAATCGTGTCTGAGTTTACCAAATTACCTGGATAATCAGTCGCTCATTTCTAGAGTATTTCATTACTCATGTAAGGAAAGGCCTGGCATTTAGAAAGTGCTTAAGGAAAACAGATATTTCTATTTGAAGGGTAAATTGTGTTTTTAATTTTTTATTTATTTTTGTTCTTCTTCAGCTTTCTCTATTCATTTTTCCATGACTGCAATTCCCTAATAATTAAATGTGGATTTGGGAGCTATTACTTCATGTCACCTGTATTATCTAAGAATAAGTCTCAAATGTTTCATTCTCTAACTTACATAAAATCTGTGCTCAGTGGAGTTGAAGAGAGAGTAGCACAGAGAAACCAAGAGGGTTGTCAGCAACTTTTGGCTCTGATTCTCCCTTTAACTGCATGAGGTTTATTATACTTAGGAATCAGAGCTTCAGTCAATAGGTAAGAGGTAGTGAAAAATGAGAGAAAAGAGATATTTTGAGACAAAGCAGGTCATAGAGATTAGAAGTCATTTTTGAAATGTCTCAGGTTTTGCCACTCAAAGCGTGGTCATGCATGAACCAGCATCATCATCGTCATTTGGGAACTTGTTAGAAATACAGAATCTCAGGCTTCAGTGCAGACTTACTGGCTGCATCTGCATTTTATCAAGATCCTTCAGGGGTTTTGTCAAGATCTTTTTCAAGATCCTCAAGGCTTCATATAAAATTAAGGAAGCTAGAACTCAGGTGTGTGGCTTGCTAAAGGTTGTAGGGTTGTAAGTGGTGAAAGCAGGAAGTGAGTTTTAAATCCCAATTGAGGTGGGTGACTCAGTTGGTTAAGCTACTGCCTTTGGCTCAGGTCAGGATCCTGGAGACCTGGGATCGAGCCCCGCATCGAGCCCCGCATCGGGCTCCCTGCTCGGCGGGAAGTCTGCTTCTCCCTCTCTCACTCCCCCTGCTTCTGTTCCCTCTCTGGCTGTGTTTCTGTCTGTCAAATAAATAAATAAAATCTTTAAAAAAAATCTTAAAAAAATACCAATTGACCTTTGATCTTTCTCTACATCACTTTGGAAAAAAAAATCTATTGGTAATCTCTAACAGCAAAATTTCCATTCTCTGCTTTTGAAATTTAGATAATGAAACTAGTATGTCTGGCTTAAACTTTTTAAACATTTATTCTTTCTGGATGTTAAAGTAATGTCTATTCAATATTAACAATTTAAAGAGCACCAAAAGTTTTTTTTTTTTTTTTAATTACACAATTCCTTCTATTCTTTCTTCATAAATACAGTCAGTCCTCACTCTTCACGGATGCCATATATACAAATTCATTTCCTCACTAAAATTTGTAGCCCCCAAATCAATACTCATGGCACCTCTACACTCATGGTTGCTGTGGACATCCACGGAGGGGCAAAATGTCAGAGTTGCCTGAGGCATGCATTCCCAGGGGAGTTCCCAGGGAGGGAACAAGGCAATGCTAAGCCTTCTTGTTTCAGCTCTTGTGCCATAAACCGTGTCCTTGTCACTGTCCATTTGGTTCCATATTCTTCATACTTTTGTGCTTTTTTGGTAGTTTCCCTCTCTAAGATGCTCCCCATGCATGGGGCGGAAGTGCTGTCTGGTCTTCCTATGCCATAAGAAGGCTACAAAGTGCCTCCTGGGGAAAATGTGTGTCCTTGATAAGCTTTGTAGGTGTTGAGGTGCAGTGTCATTGACTGTAAAATCAATGTTAACGAGTCAGCAATACAGTAGCACCCCCAGCCTTCTTTGCAGGCTCACATTCAGTGGTTTCAGTAACACAGTCTAACCAAATCCAGAAGCAGATGATCTCCTTCTGGCTTATCATCAGAAAGTCATTTGTAGCCTAATGCTATATCACATGCCTATGTCATTCCCCTCACTTTATCTCATCACAGGGAGATTTTATCATCTCACATCATCACAAGAAGGGTGAGTCCAGTATAATAAGATACTTAGAGAAAACACAGACACATGACTTTTATTACAGTATAAAGTTATAATGGTTCTATTTCATTATTAGTTATTCCTCATCTCGTGCCTAATTTATACATTAAGTTTTATCATAGGCATGTAAGTATAGGAGAAATTATATATTGGGTTTGGTACTACTTGCAGTCTCAGACATCCACTGGGCATCTTGGAATGCATCCCCTGTGGATAAGGGAGAACTACGATATATATTAAATAAGGTAACTTTAAAAAGAAATACACAGACAACAAGGTTATATATTGACTGGTTGATGAAAATCTTATGACCAGAGACTTGCAAGAACTTAATCCTATATATCTTCAAAAGCAATGATTCAGGATTCACTAGTTTGGTGTTTGCAATAACTTTACAGAATATAACCACTGAAAATAATGAGAATTGACTATATATAATTTTTTATTTTAGTTAAGAATATACAATGTCATATTATCTTTCTGTGCCATTTTTACCTGAGTGTCTACTATGTGTGTGTGTGTGTGTGTGTGTGTATACTTTCTATATATACACTTTCTATACCTCTATATATTATAGCTTTCTATATATCTATACATGATTTTTTGTTCATGAATCATATCTAACAAGAACATTTTCAGGTACTTAATTTTCCTTAGGAAATGACAGCTTAGTGTGGTGATGTGGTGTATTTATGATACTTAGTTATGTAAGGTAGGCAATTAAGGTTCAGGACAGAATAATGAATAATCTTACTAGGTTGTTTGATTAGTGATAGCTAGAATCCTCCTAAAAGTCTCCCCAGTAGAAGCAGAGTTTAAACCTGACACTGAAGAGGAAGTATAATTGTCTTAGTTAATTGGAAAGAGGTTACAAAACCTATACATGGGAAATAGGAAATGCTGGCAGGTTCTAGAGGAGTAAAGGGGACATGAGGAGGTACAGTAAGAATAGGACTTTGTTCATAATAGAAACTAAGGGTAATGAGATGCAGACAAGCATGTAGGCATACAAGTCTGGAGATCTTAGAACTCTCTTCTGAGTTCTCAGTTGACTCCTGTAATAAAGAATAGATTAACCAGAGGAAAACAAGCAGTTGTCTATCAACATATATACCCCAGCAGGGAAAAATGAAAAGCGCAAAAATGTAGCTTAGAACTCTGGCTTATGATGCATTTTTAGCAAAGAACAATACATTTGTGAAGAAATGACAGGATGGAGGAAGCAGTTTTAGGTTTTCATGGGTGAAGATGAAGGCTAGTTAGTAAAGTGTGTTTTATAGATTTTTCTGGATCAGTCTTTTGGCTGGGTGAGTCCAGGGTTGTCTCTAGTGATCAGCTTTTGTCCTTCCTGGTAGAGAGGGGAGGAGGGGCACCTTTGAAAATTTATGTCCTGCTTTTAGGCAAATAGGAAGAAGCAGAGAGCTTTTCTTATATCTGCTTCCTCTAAGTTGCCTTCAACTCAGAAAAACCCTTATGCTAAAATAGCATATTTGGGAATAGCATATAATGCTGTCCTTCACTTGCTTCTTTAACGTTACATCTAGAACTTACTAGCTTGCAAAAAAAGAGGAATTTTCATATCCCTATAGAACACATTATAGATCACTTGTTCATAGAAAAGCATAAAGTAAAATAAGGTACTATTCCCAGAGTAAAAGTAAAAGCAAAAATTATGTACCTCCTTTCTTGGAAAATACCTAAGTCCAATAATGAATAATGAGGATGTCTTATTTTTGTATATAACTTCAAAAACCCTTGCCATTTATATGATCACATTTATTCTCACCACATATTTAAGAAGCATGCATTTCCATAGCCATCCTAATTCTTTAAAGGGGAATCCTAGTTGGATAAAAGAACAGATAGTATCAAATCTATTCCTTAGCTAGGTCTTGATGACTCAGTGGTGTTGGGAGATGAGGGAATACCCAGGACATGGGGAATCCACAGACTCATGGAAGTAACTAGATAACAGAGAAAGGCGTGAACAAGAAAACAGAGAAAAAGTCCCAGAAGAGGCACAAAATGGATTTGGAGGTAAGCATTGCCAGGTTCAGAGGCTGGAGCTCTTGCTAGGGGGCTATAAGGACAAGTATACATTTCTTTTACATGAGTTAAGGGATGAAATGCAGGTACAGATAATTTAGGAGGTGACTATTGGTGAAAAAGCTGAGGCAATAAGATAATTGATTAGAGAATTCAAATAAGAATCCCACAACAGTGATATGAAAAAGGATTTGGGGAAGATAAGAGTGAGCTAAATGAATATAAAGCTGTCCACCATCCCTTCCAAGAGATGCTATGGACTTCATGAGATCCTCCATTAGGATCACCCAGCTATGGGTGGGGCAAGGCATAAAGTTTTCAGCAAATGTTTGAGGAGGTCATATCTGCCAGCACCCTGGAGAAGAATTTCTACTCCAGAATTATAAGACTGATAATTGATCAAAACCCTCTATATTTCTAATCCATCCAATGAAAACTAATATGTGTTCTGGACAACATAGTACAGTAGTGAGATGCAATGGTTTTTGTGTCTGGTGGATTTGACTTTGGCTGTTTCCAGCAAGTTTCCCTTTCTGTGCCTCAGTTTCCTCCTATGCATGTGAGAACTAAGTGGCACAATGTACATAAAACACCTGGCACAATACTTGATACATAAATGGTTATTTTTCATATTATGATTTATCTGAAAAAATTAGCACAGTTTTTAGCCACATGTCAGCCTTCCAAAAAAGTTTCTGTTTTCTTCTACCATTTTGTATTCAGAAAACAAGTACAAAGTGAAAGATACCTCTAGAAAGCATTGCTAATTTCAATGTCACAATCCATTTGTATTCTTTTTAGTGAAATTAGTTAACTAAGAATCTTTTTCCGCATTATGTAAAACTGAGGCTGACAAAGACTGCCCTACTCTCACTGACCAAGATAGCTTTCTTTCCTGACAATTTGACAGTCTCCTGGTGCTTAGACACCCTCTAACAACTGCTGCTAAATCAACTCCATGATGTCACAGATTAAAAAACTATACTGAATGTTCCTCCAAGTAACCTAATAAAGCATTTAAACACTTTGCAAGAGCTGCATCAATTTACCTGGACAGGAAATTCTCCACTGTTATAATACATTGATGTCATTAGATCTCTGACTTCTCCTCATAAGGAAAATTCTCCACCTACCCTTTCTAGGGCCATAATGTTTATCATTTTCTCTTCCACACACACACACACACACACAAAACAAAACAAAAAAAACAAACACATGATTGTAGCATGACAATTTCCTAACCTTTCTTTTAGAATCACAGGGAAACACAGAACATTCTTAAGGCTTTTCCTATCTCACAGAAGTAGAAACTGAAGCCTGGAGTAGCCCAAAGACATGTGCGAAGGAGGGAAGCAGGGAAGCAGGGAAAGCAAAATGTTATCCACTGAGCATCTATCCTGACCCAGTTTTATGCTGTGTGTTTGTGTGTAAGTCACTTAATCCAATCTTTACACAAGCTTCCCTTTTTATCTGCATTTGACAGAGAAGGGCAGAGCAACAAGTAACAGGGCTAACATCAGACCCAGTTCTCCTGATTCCCACTTCCTTTACTTCATGCTGATTTCATCATGGAGCCAGTGGCTGCCAAGTCCACAATATGTTTCATTTAGATAAAATAATATTTGCACCCAGACATTTATAGCATGCTGTCTGCTTGTGTTTCCATGTTTTCTTCCAAGTTGTTTTTCTTCTCGTTACTGTGCAGACCAAAAAGCTTAGTTTTTGTCATCATCAAAAAATCATTTCTAGCTCCTTTGAATTTCCCTGGACGATTTCCTATCTGGTTGCAATTAACCTATGGTCAGCAGCAAATAGAGCACAGGGAATAAAATTTTATTTGTGTGTTTCCCAGATGTGGGATTTTGGAAATATGAACAGGAGTTTATTTGAAAATGCCCTTCTTCTGTCTTGCTTTCTCCATAATTCAAATTCAATAACTTTAATTTTAAATTGCTTTGCATGGTTAGTTTTTTGAAATATGAAGTTAGATCTTTAAGATCGAGACTGCCTGAGAATCTTCTGATAGAATATAGTTCATTGAGTAAAGAAGAAAAGATGCACCTAATAATTGTTAGTTCTAGATAATGGGTCACTTTTCATGAAATATGCTGGCCAAAAGAGAGTCTGACATTGCACCATTTCACTGAGAGTCAACGATGTATCTAGAACATGTCAGGCATTCATATTCATTATCTTAAATCCTCACTGTTTTATATCTGAAGACACTCATATGCATATCATCAGAAACCCTTGCTAAAATGCTGAAGGGTAGAAACTCAAAGAGTTTTGGGTGTTAAAGTTTAAAGCTAAGAAAGATAAAGTGAGACATGTTGAACTTTGATTAGTCTGGTTTTCTATGGTAAATTCTCTCTTCTTCAAAATTCAGTTCCACATCAGGTAAAATAAAAATGCATTTATCTTATTACATGAAGGAAGTTAACCAAATAGCAGGATAGATGAAATAGGGAATGCATGTTATTTGAAAGAGAACTTTACATGTTTTTGAACAGGGCATTTGAAAACCTGTCTAGACATTTTCATCCACACACTGTAGATCTGTTTGTGTATTTTCAGGAGTCTGTAATCTCATTCTTAGTCCTTTGTAACTTAAAATTTTGATATAGTCAAGGAAAAGCTGAAGTGCAGATCTATGATTTCTTCAAAAAAACCCTCGATTTTCATATATATCCTGCAATAAAGAAGGGTATGGCTAAGTAGAAATCAAGATGAACTTTCAAAATGGGACCATTTTTTTCTTTCTGTAAGAGGATCAGCTGCAATATTTTGGTAGTGAACTTGCCTTCTAAACCTAACAAAGAAACCCAAATCCCCACAGCCTGAAGCCCCAATCAATATTCCTCTTTAATTATCTTTAATCCTTTCTGGAAAATAGCCTATTGTGACTTGTGTCCTTTAAAGTATTCAGGGGAAGTAGCCACTAGTGGAAAATATCATGGAGAAACAGTCTCCCCCTTAGTATGGAAACAGCAAATGTTTTAAAGACAAAAAGTCTGATATCATTTTGACCTCAGTTTCAATGGAGAAAATGAGCCTTCTTTTCAGCTACTCATTTCTGCTCTTCCACCAGTCCCTTGATTCACTGATAGGTGCTTCACATGTTCGGTAGTCTGTTCATTCATTATGAGCACAGTTCATTCATCATGAGCACTCACTGGGTCTCTAAAATCATGTTAGAGATTAAGCATGTAAAAATGAATTTTAAAAAAGTACCACTCCCAGGAGTTTACAGTCTGTTAATAAAAGCAGACCCAGAAATAAATAAGAGCATATTATCATTCATTGAATCACTCTGTTGCCTTCATAACAGTAGTAACAACCTGAAATCATCCACCTTTTTTTTTTTTTTTTTTTTTTTTTTTTTTTTTTTTTTTTTTTGTCTTTCTTAGAATGTGGCTGCCTTGAAGGCAGGATCTGGCATATAGAAAACGCCCAATAGGAAATAGTTTAGGAAATAGAATATTATTAAAAAAAAAAAAAAAGAATAGTATAGAAAGGCACAATAAGGCCCTAGAGGGGATTTGAGGACCCACTGGTGATTAAGTCTATTTAAGGTTACAAAACACTTTCTGCTGCTTTCTCCTGCAGTGAGTTTCTGCAGATACACATGTCTCAAAACCTGCCAGTTCAGGGTTCACCACTGTGAATCTTGCACCTTTGGAAAAACTGCCTCAACTCTCCCCACATACACATGGAAATGATGACCTAGAGAATGTGCTGCACAATGCAGATTTTTCCACCTTGGATCCCTGAGCCCAGGGTACCTCGCAGAGGAGCTCGCGCACTGAGTTAGAACTGGAGATACAAAGCTCTTTGGAAACTCAGCTCTTTCCCATCCTGGAGTGAGCAAGTCAGTCGTCAACCTCTCTGATTCTCAGACTCCTCATCTGTAAAATGGGGAATCAATAGTCCTTTCCTCACCAAGCTGATGCTCACAGAAGCCTTGACATTTCATGTACATTAGTTGCATCGTATATGTGAGACTAACATTTAGAGATGATCGTCCTGCTTTCTGAGAGCTTTGTTCAGGGGAAGTCATTCCTCCAACTATGTGGTAAGACTGCAACTGTAGAACTTTTACCCCCTACCTGATATAGGTGAAGGAATTCAAAGCCCCTCGACAAAAGATGAATTGGGCAGCATTTCTGTGTCTCCCCTCAAGCTCTGGGAAAATGGGAGGAGGCCAGTCTAAAAGTCATGGCACTAGAGAGACTATTAGCCATGCTTGTTGTGTGAGTCATAAACAGCCTGCAGTTACAGCATCTCAGAATTCCCCAAGCACCAAAGGTAATAAAGAAAAAAAAAAAAAAAAAAGAGCAAAAGACATGGGATCTTTGGAGTAAAGTTAATGACACTCTAAAAGGAATGTTTTATTGTGGAAGTTGCAGAAAGCATTTCATGTGTTTGCTTTCAAGGCTACATTATAAAACTCACTGTGGCAGAAGCAAGTGGAAGTTATTAATGAGAAAGGCCAAGCTAAATGCTAACTATAATTCTATCCATTTGAGGCCATTAATTGGAACTAATTTGCTATTAAAAATCCAAGCTGAAGGTTTGCCAGGTTTTCCTCATTATCTGACAAGTTTCTTAACTTCCCTGGTAAACAGCAAAGGGTGACTTTATGGGTTTACTGTTTACAAAAGTGTGTTTCTAGCAAAGGCGATATTGCTATGAATAACTAACTCAGGTATTTATTTTAAAAAGTAGGCATGAAACAACTCACATAATTTTTGACTCTCGTTCCAATGCCAAGAGATATGCTCAGATCTTTTTAAAATTTTTTTTTTCAATTCCAGTTAGTTACCATACAGTGTAATATTAGTTCCAGGTGTACAAAATAGCGATTTCACACTTCCATACAACCCCAAGTGCTCATCAGGAGTGCCCTCCTTAATCCCGATCGCCTACTTAGCCCCCGCCCCACCTCCTCTCTGGTGACTAGCAGTTTGTTCTCTATAGATAAGAGTCTCTTTTCTCCATTTGCCTCTTTTCCCTTTGCTCATTTGTTTCTTACACTCCACATGAGGGAAATCATATGGTATTTGTCTTTATCTGAGTGACTTATTTCACTTAGCAAAACACTCTCTAGCTCTGTCCATGTTGTGGTAAATGGCAAGATTTCTTTTTTTTTTTTTTTTGTGGCTGAGTAATACCCTTGATTCTAGATAATTTATCAGCCAACACAGAATACAAACTGTGCTTATCTTTTCCTTCTTGAATGATGTCTTCTCAGTAAGTAGTTAGCATTTACATCAGGCCTAGTTTGTAGAAGCCTGCTATCTCCAAGTGTGCTTATTTTCAAATAGTGTTTATGCATTCCATATCCCTTGCCTGTGCTGAGAATAAAATATAATACAGATAAGACAAGGGTTCAAGAGGCCATACCCTTACCACCTAATAGTTCTATGATATTGGGCAGACTAATTAAAATCTCTGATCCTCAGTTTCCTCCTAGAATTGCAGATTAAATGCATAGTATATATAAAAAGGCAAAGCATGGGCACCTGAGTGGCTCAGTGGGTTAAAGCCTCTGCCTTTGGCTCAGGTCGTGATCTTAGGGTCCTGGGATGGAGGTCCAAGTCAGGCTCTCCGCTCAGCAGGGAGCCTGCTTCCTCCTCTCTCTCCCTGCCTCTCTGCCTACTTGTGATCTCAATCTCTCTGTGTCAAATACATAGATAAAATCTTAAAAAAAAAAAAAAAAGGCAAAGCATATGACATAGAGTATGTGTAGAAGGTAGAGCATAGCTTATCCCAAGCAGACCCTGAGACAAGGCTTCTTGGGCAAGGAATTTATTAAGGAAGTGCTCCCAGGAGAAAGGAGGAAGGGAGTGAGGGAGGGCAGCAAGGGAAGAACCCAAGAGGGGATCTGACTTCAGGCAAAATCCCAACCCCAACTGATCCTGGAGAGAGGAACTTTGTAGTGCAAATTATGCTTCAGTGGTACCTGACACAAGGCAAGAGAGTGGGGCTTTCTTCCTCTCTCCCTTATCAATCTGGCTACAGGAGAGTGGCCATAAACCTCAGGCACATCCCACTCTGCCTTTGCTGAGGGGCTGCACTCCAGCAACCTGAGGCCCATTCTCCCAAGCTGGGTCATAGATTCAGGCCATTGATGAGTCAAGAGCATACAACTCGGGCACTAGAACCTGGTAATCAGGACTCCAGGAGACTTAGGCAGAGCAGCACGGGTGTCCACTGTAACGATACATAGTCAAGTCTCAATAAATGTTAGTTCCCTGGGCTTCTTTTTCCTAAAGAGCCTCCACTTCTCTCATTTATGCTATCTCCTAGTTAATGAAGACTGAGATCAGAGATTGTGTACTTTTTGCCTTGTAGTAGCTACACATCACCACCAATGAGAATTTGCTGGGCCTCCAGGAATATGAACATGAGTCATAACTTGTGAAACCAAGATCCTTATGCATGTCTAATTTGTTCCAAATCTCAGAGCCAGCTAGGGAAGGTGGGCAAAAAAAATGGTTATTGCTTGTTGATAGTTGCTACAGAGCAAGCACATGATAATTTCAACCACTCTGCTTTTTTTTTTTTTAATTTGAACGATTAGTGAAATGTCATATTCTAATCCCAAAATGCTTCTGATACGTATTAAAATGAGCTTTGACAATTGCAGACAAGGTAAAGGAGTGTGTCGGAAACCAGCAGTTGTGACAAATTCATCAGAGAGGCAACAGTTCTTCAATCTATTAAAGATGAGAACAAGAGCTGACATGTAACTTAGATAAGAAATGAAGCTTGATGTTCTCACACAAAACATCGTATCTGAGAAACTTTCAGCAACTGACAGCCCAGACTCACATCCATTAAAAGCAAATGTAATTGAGAGGCAAGGATGAGAGAAGGGAATTGCTCTGGACCATTATCATGTCGTCCAATCGATGGATCATGCTGCACTCTTAACTGCTGTTTGTGGAGCTCTCACACGCCTCCTGCCTTTCATCTCTGCAAATTAATGGTAGGAAAGACCTGGCCAGTGATTCTTCCCAGAGGGCAGGAGAACTGTGAGGTTCCTCAGATGTGAACCAGGTCTGAAAGCACCCCATTGTCTAACTCCAGTAGCTTAACTCAGGCAAAAGGAAATATTTCCCTAAGCTGTGTTGTCTGGGCTGAGTTTTAGGAAGTGACATTTACTTTTAATTCATTCAGTAACTCTTTGTCTGGCATGTAATCTCCACAAATGCTTTGGATAACGGACGGACCTTACACTGTGCCTTGAAAATTAAAGTGGGGAAATTAACAGAGAGAAACCATCCTTTGTGGCTAAAGATTTTGAAGGCTGTCTCCAGCCATCCAGAACTCAACTTTGAGAAATATCACAGGCTACCATGCTCAGGAAGAGCAAGGAAAGACAAGGGTGCCCCTTGATCTTAGGGCATTAGAGGCCTTCACTGAGGTTAAAGACCATTTTACTCTTACGTTGGATCTGAAAGTGGAAACAAAACAGAAAGGTATATGGGGACCCAAGAGAACATTCTCCTTATAGCTTGTGTTATTAAAGAGGCAAACAGCATCTTTCCAAGATAGTGAAACCTCCAATCTGCTGTGCTTTTAATACTGATCAGTAAACAAACCAGAGATTCTCTTGAAGCTTTAGGGTGATATGTAATTAGGCTTGATTCTTGATTCTGCTCTATGCTAGAATGCCAGGGTTCAGGAAAGGAAGTCTTGCAAGTATGAACTGTATTCTAGCGATGCGATAGGAAAAGCTGCTCTCCTTTCTCTCTTGACAACTGGTTAGTTAGGCTTCACATAGGAAACACACACACATATCTTTTTTTCACTACAGCCTTCTCTGCAAATATTTAAGATATTAACTACTTGGAAAACCAAATGGAATTATGTTTATTATGTAATTATGTGTTTATGATACTTGCCATACAAAGTAAGTTTCTTTTTAACATAACTTCACTATCTTTAGCCAGAAAAAACATATTTAGTTTCCTTCATATGTAGTTTCCTTCAGAGCCTGCACCATAAATATAAACCAGTATTTTTTCATCGTGGGTGCTTTTAACATAAGCAAAATGCCAGCTTATTGCCTTAAAGTTTTCCACTAGACACAGTTTTCCCAAATTACCACAAAAAAAAGTCCATATTGACCTGATATTTAAATCAGAAGTTGTTTGACTCAAAATTATTCTTTATATAGAAGGCCTTAATATACAATGTCTATAATAATGACCTCAATCATTTATTCAGTCAGTAAATTTTATTGAGTTTCTGCCATTCCTGATTTATATTTTATATTAATTCCTTTGGGTTTTTCTTTATTCTCTGTTAATACCTTGCATTTCCTTCTCTTCTCAGACTCTATTTAGGAGATGTCAGCTATAAATAAATATAAAAACCTAAAAGTCAGGTGAGGAAATAACACAGAGTTTGCCCCTCAGGCCAAGATGCAGTAGACCAGTGGGTATTAATTAAAGCTTTCCTTTTGTACCTAAAGGGCTGGGTTCTAAGTAAACACAGCTTGCTTGACTATTTTTTTAAGGGTTTGCTTATTAACAATGGTCAGAACTCTAAACCTGATGGTTATTCCTTCTGAATGGAAAACATATGGGGAATTTTCTAACCTTTTATTGAAAGTTGACTGTAAAATTTACCAAGAATTATAAGATTTCTTATTTACTGCCTGGAGATGAGGAGATACTGGGAGGGAGATGGGAAGAAAAGAGTTTACATTTACAATGTATCAAGGCCTCCTTGTAGAATACTTAAGATCTCAAGAGTTGGAAGAAATTGGAATCTCTGTTGCCCGGTGATTTAGATTTTTTTTTTTAATTTAAAAAAATTAGTTTGGTAGAACACTTTCTTAAAGGAAAGCATTCTAAATGTCCAACATGTGAAATGGGTGAAAACAGAGCTCTTTCAGTTCAAGAAGGAGATGGGGACAGGTGGTCAGGATATGGAATTCAGGCAGCTTGTCCAACCTCTTCCACAGTTCTCTCTTAGAGGCAATAGGTGGGCTCCATGGAGCTTGCTTGCTCAAACCCTCACTAATGCATAATCTCTAAGCAACATCATTGGTGGTAGGTTGTTACTGAACTTCTGCTTGATTACCTCTAATGACAAGACACTCATTGCTTCACAAAGTAGCTTATTTTATATTTTTCATCTTTTCATACCTCTGAGATACTTACATAAGTCTCCCATATTCTCATTAGTTACCGATTATCAGTCTGGGAGAGATTTTCAATAAAAATGGAATCAGGAATAAGGTTAGATTATGTTTATTCATTGTCAGCTCAGAAAATCTACTAAAAGTTGAAGTATGAGGCAGCAATTTCTTTTCAAGGATTTTTTTGGGCTCCCTAACACAGACTCAGGTTTCCACAGGAAGTTTCTACAAAGACATGTATCCCATGACTGATATCAAGTATGCCAATTCAACATCAAGAAAATGTTTGTTCTGAGTCATGAGTCCTCTGATAAAGCTTGGTGTTAGAAGGGTTATAATGAAAATGACAATAATAGACCCTTAGCAAGCAAACCTGGTCAGAAACTTTGTTCAAAAGGAAAGCACATCCCCAATGCAATATTTATATATTCTCCAGCTCTTCAGAGGACAGCACCATTGAGTATTGACTGTTCTCTGGCTCTTAAGCTCAGCACAAACACAAACACAAAACACTCATTGTCAAACTGAAGCGGGCTCAGATAGGCTCAGATAGGCTCAGCTAGGCTCTGATAAGAAAATCACAGAAAATCTTCCCTTTTTGTTTCTTTGAGCAGCTCCCTGAGAAAGGTTTGCAAAGTTTCTAGCAGGCTAGTGAGACAGAAAATAAAAACACTCTGGAATTTTCCTGCCATCTCCCATCTGCCAAGTCTAGACACAAGTGTCTTAGAAAACCATTTTCTGAGTGTAGAAAATGCCCACTGGCTTTGCTGCCTGTTTCTTTGTAAATACATAGTTTCCTTTGAAAATACATAATTTCCACACTCATTCATTTACATATAGTCTTTTGTGTCCTTTGAACTACAAGGGTGGGATTAAACAAATACAGCAGATACCTTACAGACCAGGATGCCTAAAATATTTTCTATCTGGTGCTTTAGAGAAAAAAGTTTGCTGACCTCTGTTTTGGAAGCAGTTATAAAGAGAACTTGACATAAGACAAAAAGCTAGTGCAGGGGAATTACCAGAGGACCTAGACTACAAGCAACTCCGGTTTGTGTAACATTAACTCTCCAATAGATTCTGAAGATCACTGAGACCAAGGATTTTCATTTCCATTTGAGGAAACTGAAATCAAAAGCAGCGGGTAAGGGACTGGCAGAGTCAATGGGAAATTGTCCAGCAATGAGGGGCGTTTTTGGCATATGTCCCAGCAAAAAGATGAAGAAAGGTTAAAACTCACAAATTTGAATTTTAGAGACTATAACCATGTAACGGCAGTTAGGTGGCGTTCCTTTTATTGATTAGAATTCATAGAATAAGGGCAAGGTTAGTAATAGAGCGATAAAAACAATAGAAGAATAAAAACAAACTCCGGGCTTTACTATGATTTATAAATTATTCAATTAAACTTTCTGGACTTCAATTTGTCATGTGTAAATGGGTATTGTAGTAATAAATGACTGTTTCTGAGGATTCAGACATAATAAATGAAAGATATCTGGCTCAGAGTGGAAATTCAATAAATCTCAGTTAAAAGAAAAAAAAAGAACAAATAAATATCTTGGTTAAGGTTCCCCTCTCTGTCCCCCTGAAATCAGATGACAAGATAAACCTGTAGGTACAAGGAGCTGGTTTGGGAAATGCTCTCAGACATGTGGGAGGGGGGGGAGAAGAGGGATCAAGACAGAAGGGAAAAATGATAAAGTTTTTTGGTCCTGTGTAACCCAGTCCCAAGGAGATCCTCTCAGAGACCAGGTACAATCTGCCTACAAGTTGCCCACTGGGGCGATTCCTGTCTCTTGTGGGGTGAAGCTTGCACCTGTGCTATTACCTCCCTGGTAGGCATTTTGTGGAGTTTGGGGAGCACCCTCAAAGCGAGACATGGGCAGCCCTAGTGTAAGCAGCACTGTCTCAGATTACTTCAATATAGGCCAGGGGATGTGGCTAAGATATCACTTATGTTTGCTATAAGTAAACGAAGAAATGATACTAGACATCCTTTTACTGTAGGTCAGTTATACAAATTTTAATCAACAAATAATCAAGTAGCAATTACCAACTATATACTCTATTGGGCTTCTGAAAATGTTATCACATCAAAGTATTGTGATTTATTGTTATTATTAGTGTTATCATAAATTGTAAGAATCACAAAAGCAAACTACAGAAGTCCTGAAACTTTCCAGTTAGACAAAACATTTGTCAGGCCAATCAACTTACGTGGGGTTTGATCAAGAGTAAGAAACAGACTGGGAAGTGCCGTGGGTATTAGATTAAATCTCCTACTGAATCATTCGAAAAACAAAAAAATATGAGTTTTACTTCCATGGAGATAGCTCATTAATGAGTAATTTGGACACAGAAGTTATATAACAGAAGTTATAGAAACGATCAGGATTAAAATTTTTCCTAGAATGGGAATTGAGGTAAAACACCAATAAAAATATGAAACTGGGGATGCCTGGGTGGCTCAGTTGTTCTTTAAGGATGTGCACCAACCAGTATAAGTAGATGCCCTTCCAATTTTAATTCCAGTGTAAGTTACGCACAGTGTTATATTAGTTTCAGGTATACAATATAGTGATTTAACAATTCCATACATCATCCGGTGCTCATCAAGATAAGTGCACTTTTAATCTCCTTCGCCTATTTCACCCATCCCCCACTCACCTCCCTTCTGATAATCATCTGTTCTCCATAGTTAAGAATCTGTTTTTTGGATTACCTCTTATTTTTCCTTTGTTATTTGTTTTGTTTCTTAAATTCCACATATGAGTGAAATAGTATTTGTCTTTCTCTGACTGGCTTATTTCGCTTAGCATAATACTGTCTAGATCCATCCATGTTAATGCAAATGGCAAGATTTCAGTTTTTGTGGCTGAATAATATACATGTTATAAAATGTATGTATATATAAAATGTATATATGTATGTGTGTGTGTGTATACTTATCAGTTCTAATAGGGTTGTTTTTTTTTATGGAGTCTTTCTAGGGTCTTCTATATATAGTATCATGTCATCGCTTAATCACAAAAGTTTCACTTCTTCCTGACTACTTCGGATATCTTTTATGTCTTCTTCTTGTCTGATTTCTATGGTTAGGATTTCCAGCACTCTGTTAAAGCAAAGTGGAAAGAGTGGACATCCTTGTCCTGTTCCTGACCTTAGAGGAAAGGCTTTCAGTTTTGCCCCATTAAAGATGATGTTAGTTGTGGGTTTTTCATATATGACCTTTATTATGTTGAGGTATGTTCTTTATAACCCTACTTTGTTGAGGGTTTTTGTCATGAATGGATGTTGTATTTTGTCAAATGCTTTTTCTGCAACTATTGAAACCATATGGTTTTTATTCTTTTTCTTATTGATGTGACATATCACATTGATTGAATTAAGAATATTGAGCCATACCTGTGTCTCTGAAATAAATCCCACTTAATCATGGTGAAAGACTTCTTTAATGTATTATTGGATTCAGTTTGATAATATTTCATTGAGGATTTTGCATCAATATTCATCAGAGATATTGGCCTGTTGGGCTCTTTTTCTGGTAACTGTTGCTTTTGATATAGAGTAATGCTGGCCTTATACAATGAATTTGGAAGTTTCCCTTCTTTTTCTATTTTTTGGAATAGTTTAAGAAGAATAGATATTAACTCCTCAAATATTTGGTAGAATTCATCTGTGAAGCCATCTGGTCCTGGACTCTTATTTATTGAGCGTTTTTGGTTACTGATTCAATTTCTTTGCTGGGCATTGGTCTCTTCAAATTTTCCATTTCCTCCTATTTCAGTTTTGGTTGGTTATATCTTTCTAGGAATTATCTATTTCTTCTAGATTGTCCAATTTGTTGGCATAGAGTTTTTCTCTTATAGTTGTTTGTCTTTTTGTGGTGTTGGTTGTTATTTCTCTAAAATTAGAAAATTTTGATTTTACTTATTTGAGTCCTTTCTTTTTTGTCTTAATAAGTCTGGCTAGAGGTTTATCAATTTTACTGATCTTTTCAAAGAACTAGCTCCTAGTTTTATTGATCTTATTTTTTTTTCAGTTTCTATATCATTTATTTTTGTTCTAATCTTTATTATTTCCCTCTGTCTGCTGGTTTAGGGTTCTGTTTATTGTTCTTTTCTAGGTCCTTTAGGTACCAGGCTAGGTCCTTTCTTTGAAATTTTTTCTGCTTCTTGAGGTAGGCCTGTATTGCCATAAACTTTCCTCTTAGAACCACTTTTGTTGCATCCCAAGGCTTTTGTACCATTTTGTTTTCATTTTAATTTCTCTCCATTTACTTTTTGATTTCTTCTTTGATTTCTTGGTTGACCCATTCATTGTTCAATAAAATATTATTTGATTTCTATTTATTTGTACTTTCCAGATTTTCTCTTGTGATTGATTTCTAGTTTCATAGTATTGTGGTCAAAAAAGTTCCATGGTATGATTTATCTTTTTGAATTTGTTGAGACTTATTTTGTGGCCTAATATGGATCTATTCTGGAGAATATGTGCACTTAAAAAGAATGTGTATTTTGTTGTTTTAGAATGCAATACAACATATCTGTTAAATCTGTCTGGTCCAGTGTGTCCTCCAAAGCCACTGTTTCCTTGTTTATTTTCTATTTGGATGATCAGTCAATGTAAGTGAACTTAAAAGTTCCAAGTCCCCTATTATTATTGTGTTACTATCGATTAGTTCATTTATGCTTATTTTAAATGTTTTATTTATTTGGATGCATAAACATTTATATTACTATATCTTCTTGTCAGATTGTCCTCTTTTTTATTATATAGTGTCCTTTGTCTCCTATTAGAGTCTTTCTTTTAAAATGCATTTTGTCTGATTTAAGTATTGCTACCCTGGCTTTCTTTTGACCCTCATTTTATTAATTGTCCATCCCGTCATTTTCAATCTGCAAGTGTCTTTAAGTCTGAAATGAGCCTCTTGTTGGCAACATATAGATGGATCCTGGGTTTTTGTTTGTTTGTTTGTTTGTTCTGTGCTTTACCCTAGTTCTTTTGATTAGAGCATTTATTGGTCTATTTATATTCAACGAAATTATTGATACATAAGTATTGCTATTTTGGTACTTTTTTGTGGTGGTTTCTATAGTTCTCTGATACTTTCTTCTCTTATTCTCTTTCACCATTTTATGACTTTCTTTAGTGATATATTTGTATTCCTTTCTCTCTATTTTTTGCATATTTATTACTGGATTTGATTTGTGGTTACTATTAGGTTTGTGTATAACATCTTCTGCATATAGCAATCTGTATTAAGTTGATGGTAGCATAAGGTTGAACCCATTCTTTACTCTCCCTCCCCACACACACGTTTTAGGTATATTATGTCATATTTTACATGTCTTTATTTTGTGAATTCCTTGACTGTTTTTACACATGTACTTCATTCACTGCTTTTGTGGTTTATATTTTTCTTACTCTTAGTTACAATCTTTCTTCTCCACTCAAAGAGTCCCGTTTAACATTTCTTGCAGGGGTGGTTTAGTGGTCATGAACTCCTTTAGCTTCTGTTTGTCTAAGAAAATCTTTATTTCTCTTTCTATTCTGAATAGAATATTATTGTTGGCTGCATATTTTTTCCTTTTAGCACTTTGAATTTATCGTGCAGCTCTCTTCTGGCTTACAAAGTGTCTGCTGAAAATCAGTTGCTAGCCTTATGAGGTTTTCCTTGTATGCAAATTATTTCTTTTCTTTTACCGTTTTTAAAATTGACTCTTTCTCATTACTTTTTGCAATTTTGATTTACTGTGTATCTATTTTTTTAAAGATTTTATTTATTTATTTGACAGAGACAGAGATCACAAGTAGGCAGAGAGAAAGGAGGAAGCAGACTTCCTGCTGAGCAGAGAGCCCAATGCAGGCCTTGATCCCAGGACCCTGAGATCATGACCTGAGCTGAAAGCAGAGGTTTTAACCCACTGAGCCACCCAGGCGCCCGTGTGTCTTATTGTAGACCCCACTGGGTTGATTTTGTTGCGGGATCTCTGTGCCTTTTTGGTCTGGATATCTGTTTCCTTCCCCAGATTCGGGATTTTTTTGAGCTATTATTTCTTCAAATAAATGCTCTGCCTCCTTTTCTCTCTTCTTCTTCTGGGTTCCCTATAATGCAAATCTTATGTGTGATAGAGTCAGGAGTTCCCTAAGTCTATTCTCATTTTGCATAATTTTTTTTTCTTTTGCTGGCTCAACTTGATTTTTTTCCATTACTCTGTCTTCCAGGTCACTAATTCATCCCTCTGCTTCCACTAGCCTGGTATTTATTCCATTGGGTATATTTTTAATTTCATGTATTTGAATAATTTCATTATTCAATTCATCTCTAATTGGTTCTTTTTTACCTCCTTCTTAGGAGTCTCACCAATGTCCTCATTTTATCTGACTCTGTATCTTGTTCTGTGTGTTAAGAAAATCAGCTAAATGTCCTGCTCTTGAAAGTAATGGCCTTATGAAGAAGAATCCCTGTAGTCTCCTGTAGTGCAGGGTCCCCTGTTCACCAGAAGCTGGTGCTTCAGCAGGTATCTCCTATGTGTGTTGCATTTTCTGTCCCGGCTTTCTTTTCCTCAGTCCAGTTGTCTATAGAGGTTCTCTTTGCCTATTGTGGGCAGTGTTCTGTCCCCAGTTGGGGTGCAGACAAAATTTTAGCAACATGCCCACCAATCTGCTTGCAAAATGAGACTTGTTGCTGCTGTAGAGACCAGGGCAGTGTTGGAGACATGTACAGTTTTAACAAGGCATGCCTCGGGCTTCTGCAGGCCCCACCACTGCCACCACTGCGGTGTCTGAGGCCCCACCGAACATATGGGTCAGGAGATAGGATGTTGGCAAGGTTTGTGTTGGTCTTCAGGGGTAAGAGTCCTACAGTGTAGGGACTGAGACAAGTGCAACTGGGAAGGGCAGGTTGTCAAAGCCCAGGAGAAGTGGGGGGCATGGCATTAGCAAGTTAGGTATGAGTGCTGACACGCAGTGGTTCCTGCAAGTGGCTGTGAGTTTATGCTGGGGTACGAGTGAGTGAGGTGGTACTTGCCAGGTCCTTTGGTCCTCAAGAAGTTCCTCAACTAATCCTGCCTCTCCAGGATATCCTCTGACATGGGTAAACTACTCTTCTTCCTGTATGCCCCTTGGTCCTTTTCAAACTGCTGCTTCTATGGTGTATCTCTGGAGGCTATGTGTCCAGTTGTCTCTCCATAGAAAGGGACTCAGCTTCCTACAGCCCTCCACATTCCCCTGGAATGGATCCCACTGACATAAAAACTCCAGATTTTAAGTCCCTCTGGTTGTAAGAAATTCAGCCCTTTTCACTTTTAAAGCCAGATGTAATGACGATTCATCTTTCCTGTACAGGTTTCTTAGTGGGGTAGTTAGTTTTTCACCCTTCTCCATGCCCTTGGCTCTCTTCTGCCTGGGGATGGCTGTAGTTTCACTCCCTACTGCATCTCTGCCCTTCCTGCCCTCTTCGATGTGACCTCTTCTCTACATTTAGTTGTGAAGTTTTTTCTGTCAGTCTTCAGGTTGTTTTTTGTTTTGTTTTGGTTTTGGTTTTGGTGGTTTTATGCTGATCTGAGTGTTACCTAGTTGTATCTGTGGGAGAAGGTCAGCTTACGGTGTCCTCTGTCTGCCATCTTCCCGGCCTCCAAGAGCTACACTTCTGACAGCAACCTCTCTGAAGGAGTCCAGTGACCTCTAACAATGGAGGCCCAGGTGGCAGGAAGAAAATTGTGTAGTTTTCTCCTATGTGATTTGTCTCCCTTTGCCTTTCTAGTACGGGAAAACATTTTAATCCCCCCACTGGCAAGAGAAAACTCTCTGTGTGCTCTTCAGAACAGGGAGGTCATCTTCTAGTGCATCTTATCCATGTCCAGTTACAATGAGACTATTTAAGAGTCTATGACTTAAAATTTATCAAAGGGGAATGGATTGGCTATAAGGCATAGGAGAAAGTAACATTCCCTGAGAACTAGTATGCCATAGAGAGTGTCCTACATATTTCAGATCTTATCACATTTAATTCCCAAAACAATCGTGTGAGGTAGGAATTAATATGACCGTATATCCAGGAAAAAGCAACATTTAAAAAAAATTAAGTGAAAGTCACTTGTCAGCCCTGTGCCCTAGGGTAGATTTCTTAAGATCTCTGTACTGTCTTCACATTAACATTAAAATTGTCCTCATCTTAGAAAGAAGGCAGTCTAATAGAATAACTTAACTGAAATGTGGGCTTCTCTTAGAAGAGCTGCATTTGCATTTTAAAGGTATGGATAATTAAGTCAGATCTATTCTTGGAAGAATGTTTATGACTCAAGTTGAGGAGCATTTTTTAGAACTGCCTCCATCTTTCCAGGTTCTAAAAAGGGCAGGACCAATTCTGAAATGTCATCAACTCCCATTTTAGCTCAACACATTATTACCACCTGTAAATACTCTCTGGGAATATGACAGTTTTTCTAGTACCTACTTTCATTATTTATTTATTTATTTTTCAGCATTTGTCAGATAGAGACCTCTGGATCTCTATTCTAGCATCCCTTCTGATTGGTAGATAGCTATGCCATTCAAAATAGTAAACGTTTCATATTAGCTATTAATAAACCTTAAAAGTCATTTCTGCAAATTTGTAAGAGATCCAAGGTGTATTGAGAAATGTGGACCATTATAACAGCATAGAGGAAGCTATAGCACAAAAAAATGTTTTTCTGACTTATTTTAGCTCAACCCACAGTAAGAAGTATCTTTTTAGGATATGCAGTACATATCCATATATAAGTCTGTGTTTTTATATAACTAAAACAAGTTTTAAAAAAGTAAGATAAGCTATACCCTTACTGTATGAAGGACACTGATTTTTTTCTCCAATTTCTTTTTCTACCTTATTAAGTATAATTGACAAAAGTGGAAGATATTTAAAGTGTACATTGTGTGATTTGATATACATACACAATTTTAAAGAATTCCCTCTTTTAGTTAATTATCATGTACATCACCTTATATATTTATTGTTTTGGGGTTTTGTTTGTTCATTTTGGTAAGAACATTTAAGTTCCACTGAGCAAATTTCAATTATACAATACAGTTTTATCAATTATAGTTAAGATGTTTTACATTAGATCCTAAGACCATATTCACCATATACCTAGAAGTTTGTACCTTTTTACCAATCTATTTACTTGCCTATTCCATCCAGCCACTGGCAAACATTTCTCTATTCTCTGTTTCTATGACTGAATTTTTTTAGGTACATCCATGTTTTGCAAGTGGCAATGTTTCCTTCTTTGTAATAGATGAATAATATCCCATTATATACCATCTTCTTTATTCATTCATATGTTGAGGCACACTTACATTGTTTCTGTATCTTCAGTACTATAAATAATTCCTAAATGAACACAACAGTGCACATATCTTTGATATCCTGTTTTCAGTTCCTTTGGATAGATACCCAGAAGTGGGATTTTTGAATCATATAGTAGTTCTATTTTTAATTTTTTGAGGAATCTTCATACTATTTTCCAGTGTCTGTGCCAATGTACATTCCTACCAGCAATGCATAAATTCGCTTTTCTCTACATCCTTACTTTAACAAACTTGTTATCTATCTTTTCAATGATACCTATTCTAACAAGTGTGAAGTGATATCTCACTGTGGTTTTAATTTGCATTTCCCTGATAATTAGTGCTGATGAGTGCCTTTCATGTACCTGTTGACCATCTGTATCTTATCTTCAAAAAAATGTCTATTTAGTTCTTCTAGGTACTTCTTAATCAGACTTTGACTTTTTGGTATTGAATTGTGTGAGTTCTTTATATATTTTGGATATTAACTCCTTATAGATAGATGACTTACAAATATTTCCTCCCATTTGTTAGGTTATCTTTTTATTTTGTTGATTATTGCCTTTGCTATACAGAAGCTTTTAAGTTTTGTGTAGTCCCATGTATTCATTTTGCTTTAGTTACCTTTATTTTTGATTTTGATGTCAAATAAAAAGCAATAACTGCCAAGACCAATGTCAAGGAGCTAACCTCCATTTTTTTTCTTCAAGGACTTTTAATGTTTTAGGTCTTTTTTTTTTTTTTTTTTTTAAAGATTTTATTTATTTGACAGAGAGAAACACAGCTAGAGAGGGAACACAAGCAGGGGGAGTGAGAGAGGGAGAAGCAGGCTTCCCGCCGAGCAGGGAGCCTGATGTGGGACTCGATCCCGGGTCTCCAGGATCATGACCTGAGCCGAAGGCAGTCGCTTAACCAACTGAGCCACCCAGGCGCCCCTTAATGTTTTAGGTCTTACATTTAAGTCTTTAATCCATTTTGAGTTGATTTTTGTTTATGGTATAAGATAGGAGTCCAGCTTCATTCTTTGCTTGTGAGTATCCAGTTTTCTCATCGCCTTTTATTAAAGAGACTATCCTTTCCTCATTGTATACTCATGGCTTCTTTGTCATAAATTGATTGACCATATATGCATGAGTTTCATCCTAGGTTCTGCATTTTGTTCCGCTAATCTGTGGGTCTCTTTTTATACCAATACCATACTGTTTTGATTACTAAAGCTTTGTAATATGGTTTGGAATCAGGGAGTATGATACTTCCAGCTTTTTCTTTCTCAAGATTGCTTTGGCCAATCAGGGACTTTTATAATTCCATACAAATTTTAGGATTGTTTTTCCTTTCTCTGTGAAAATGTCATTCGAATTTTGATTGGGATTGTACTGAATATATAGATAGTTGTAGGTAGTATGAACACTTTAACAAAATGAATGTTTCCAATCCATGAGCATGAAAAATCTCTCCATTTATTTATGTCTTCTTCAATTTCTTTCATCTATGTCTTATAATTTTCAATATACAGATTTTCCACTACCTTGGCTAAATTTATTATTTTTTATACAATTATAAATACAATTGTTTCCTTAATTTATCTTTATGGTAGTTTATTGGTAGTAGTTAGAAATGCAATTGATTGGGGTATATCAATTTTATATCCTGAAACTACTGAATTCATTTATTAGTTCTAATAGTGCTTTAGTGGAGTCTTTAGGATTTTCTATGTATAATATCATGTCATCTGCAACTGCAGACCATTTTACTTCTTCTTTTCTGTTTTGGATGACTTTTATTTGTTTTTTTCTTGCCTAATTGTTCTGGCTAAGTCTTCTAGTATTATGTGGAATAAAAGTGTCAAGAGTAGCTTTATTGTCTTGTTCCTGATCTTGAGGAAAAGTCTTCAGCTTTTGCATTTGATTATGTTAGCTATGGACTTGTCATACATGACCTTTGTTATGTTGAGTACATTCCTTCTATGCCTACTTTTATGAGTGTTTTTATCATGATTGGATGTTTGATTTTGTCAAATGTTTTTCTGGTTCTATTGAGATGATTATACATTTTTAATCCTTCATTTTATTAATGCGATATATCAATCGATAGATTTATAAATGTTAAACCATCCTTATATCCTTGAAATAAATTTCACTTGATCATGGTAATTTTCTTTTTTTGTGGTATCCTCATTATTTTTGGTTTCAAGGTAATGCTGGTCTCATAGAATGAGTTTTGAAGTAGTCCTTCCTCTTCTATTTTGAAAAGAATTGGAAGTATTTTTCATTTAAGTGCTTGGTAGAATTCACCAGTGAAGCCTAGGCTTCCTTTGTTAGGAGGTAAATTTGGATTGCTAATTCAATTTATTAATAATGATCTGTTTGGATTTCCTATTTCTGCATGGTTAAGTCTTACAGATTTTATGTTTCTCAAATTTATCCATTTCCTCTAAATTTTTCAATTTGCTGTTGTGTATTTTTTCATAATAGTCTCTTCTGACCCTTTGTATCTATATGATACAAGGTATAATGTCTCCCGGCTCATTATATAATTCTAGTTGAGTCTTCTCTCTTTTTTTTTTTTTTTCTGGTAAGTCTATATAAAGGTTTGTCTATTTTGTTTATATTTTCAAAATACTAGTTCCTAGTTTTATTGATCTTTTCTATTGCCTTTTTATTCTCTATTTCATTTATTTCTGCTCTGACTTTTGTTATTTCCTTCTTTCTATTAATTTTGGGCCTAGTTTTCTCATCTCTTTCTAGTTCCTTAGGTTTTTGGTAGAAGTTCTTTTGCTATATCCCATAAATATTGGTATATAGTATTTTCATTTTCATTTATTTCAAAATATTATTTATTTATCTTTTGATTTCTTATCTGGCCCATTGATTAGCATATTGTTTAATCTCCACATTTGCGATTTTTCAGTTTTCTTCATGTAATTGATGTCTACTTTCATACAGTTGTGGTCAGAAAAGATTATTGATATGATTTTCATCTTCTCAAATTCATAGTATCTACTTTAACTAATTGTGCTTTCTGTCTGCATGTATCAAATCCTTAGTTAATATCGTGGAGTAGGTATAAAAGTACTTTAATTTATTTTAAGAATAGATTTTGTGCATACAACATTAAGAGATACACTTTGAAATATACACAGAAGCCCTCAAGTTTGACATGAAGTCTGTTTTGGGAGAGATTTACAAAATATTCAGATTCTTATGCTGGAAAATTAGACCTAAGTCTTCTAGAAAGCTAAAACATTTAATACTCTTTTATCATGGATACTAAGGATAAAAGTAAAGTATTAATTTTTAAGTGAAAGAAACATACAGTATGTGTGCCTTTTTGTTTTCTATTTCCCTGGACATTCTGGTTTATTAAAGAAAGTCACCAAGTTTATTGCACCTTGGTTCTCAAGTTATTTTTTACTCTGAAAATCATGCTAAGGAGGTATTGATTAGAATAAGTATTCTCAAACTTCTAGACTACATCATTTCAGGATTGCAATGTTCCTTTTAACATTTATCTTCACTAGCTCATGAGAAGAAAAAAAAAAATGAAAGGAATTTATAATGTTGTTGAACCATGACAAAAAGGAAAGCAATTCAGTGGTTGACTCACTTCCCACAAAATAGTATAGGCATGGTCCTGTGGAAATACTTTTACATGTAGAGATACCTACAAGTCTCTAGTTAGCTTAGAATACCTAGGTCTCTCCAGACTGCCCTATTTGGGACAATCTTACATGGTAAAGGATTTCTATTCTTGACATTGTGTTCTTTTACAGCATCCTGTCATTCTATGTGTGCATTTATGACAGTTGTTTTTGTGTTGGTTGGTTTATGTATCAGTTTTCCCTACTGAATGGTAAGTTCTTGTGTTTTATTGATTTTAATATCACCAGTGTGATTATTAAAAAAGCTACATAACACATAGTAGAAGGTACTAAATGTTTTGCCAAATAAATTATGCCAGGAAGGAAGGAAAAAAGGAAGGGAGGAAGGTAGGAAGGAAGGAAGGAAGGAAGGAAGGAAGGAAGGAAGGAAGGAAGGAAGGAAGGGAGGAAGGAAGGAAAGAAAAATGAAGGCAAAAACAAACAAAGGAAAGACAAAAGGGATGATCTCTAGCCATTTCATGAATTCTGCCCTAAAATCACATTTATTTCCCACTCCTCTATTACAGTATACCTGAAGTAGGAACATGTTCACTCAGGGAGGCTTTTATGGCTGCAATGAAGTAAAAGGTCAGAGAAATAAGAGGAGCTCATATTATATAAAGCCTTGTGGGCAACTTGAGGAAGTTTGCCTGACTGAATGAAATTTGGGACTATCACAGGGTTTTGAACAGAGAAGTAATACAATCTGAATTCCACTTTAAAAGGTTTACTCTTCTTATTTGAAAATAAGACTATAAGGGGGCAAGAAGAGAAGCAAGTACACCTGTTAGGATGCTACTGCTATAATTTAGGCTAGAGAAGATGACATCTCTGATCAGAGTGACAGCAAAGAGATAATGAGAGATTGTGAAACTCCGGATATAATCTGAAGGTAGAGTTATCAGAGTTCCTGATGGAGGGAGAACTCCAGTGTTATTGATTTGAATGACTGAAAGGATGGTGTTCTTATTAATAGAGATGGGAAACTTATAGGTAGAGCAGTTAGGAGGGAGGTCTGAATTCAGTTTAGCACATCTTGATTATGAGATGTCTGATAGACATTCATGTGGGAATGTTGAATAGACAATTAAACATGAGTTTAGAGTTTCAGAGCTTCATACTGCAAATGTAAATAGTGACTCATTGATATATAGAAGTTCTTTAAAGCCATGAGGTTAGAAAAGATCAAAAAGGAGTAAGAATATATGAATAAGAAGACTGAACTCTGAGACACTCTAACAAAATTAGAATAGTGTTCCTTTCCTTCTTGAGTTGAAATTTTCTCCATTTCTGTTCTGCAAAGGAGAAGCTGGATTTGCTAATCAAAATAAGAAAGCAAAGGAAGAAGTTGTATTCAGGATTGGAATGATTTGGTACCAAATTCAAGAAGATTATAGATCAGAATGGTGACAGATCCTGTCTGGAATAGCAGCACAACCGTCAAAACAAACTTGAAATAAATATGACTGCATCAAACACAAGATTTATAAAAGTCTACACTGCAGCTCAGCATTCTTCCAGAAAAAATAGGCCTTTGGCATCCCATCCCCACTACTGAAAATTATTTTGAGCCTCTTACTGACCACAAGCCAGTAGCTCCTATATTAACTTCCTCTTATTACCATAACAAATTACCACCAACTCTTCCTGCTGCTTTTGTAGGGCTGGTGCATCTAATTGGTTGAATTAAACTGGAAACCAGAAGACAAGGGACCCTGAGAGAAGCAGTCTGTACATGTCAGTTCCCTGCCCTCCATGTTCTTATAACAATTATTTCATTTCTAATACTCTTCATGATTGTAGTGTATTTTTATTTTCAAGATTATTAGATAAATTTATTTTTTTCTTAGAATTTACACTGTATTATGTCAAGGATTATTCCAGTGTTGCTTATAATTATATCACCAAATCCTATCCTAGGCTTCACAAACTGAAGATACTCAATAAATAATTATTAAATATTGGAAGGAAAGAACAAAATCAGTCAATGAACTGCTTTGTTTTCTCTCTCTTTCAATTATTCTCACTTTGTGCACCGTACTTGTACCCACTGGCTACTGGCAGCAGTCTTGTCTCTGTCTTTCTTCCTAAGTCTCTTGTTAAACGCTTGGGAGAAAATTTGACTCCAACCACTTGGATGGATGACAATCGATCCATCCTAGGACAAGATTTCTAACTCCTCTGTCCACTTAGTTCTTGCTCACCTTCTAAGCTCTAACCACTTCCTCCTCTTCTCCCTCTCCTACCTTACATGTATAGAAATCAGACAAACCTTCTATAATAAATGATGAATGATGATAATTGGCAGTGGTTTAAATGATAGTGACTATATGACTTTAATATACTTTTCCTTCCTTCGGAAACTGGTCATAACCTACATTCAAAAGCTCTTTTGGTTTTTCCAGTAGATCTCCTCTCAGGTTCTACTTGTTCTGCCCCACATTGTCATTCTATTGTAAGGTAGTGAACTCTGCATATTTAAATGAATAAATATGTCACATGAAAAAAAGTTATCACTTTGCTTTTTCTTCTTAAGACTTGGGAAAAAAATGAATAAAAAAATCCTGTGAGGGATTTGGCACTTTAAGAAAATAATACTTACTGGATCCAAAAATACATTTTCTAAGTTAAAATAGAATATTTTTTTCACAATAAAGTCTTATTACACAAGCCAGAAAGCACAGTTCTGAATTAAGTATCTTGACATTCACTAAATGACAGCATGTAAAGTTGAAATTTTGAAAAGACCATTAAGAAAAACTTTCAACTCAGCCTAAGTATAGCCAATTAATAAAGATAACAATAGATTTAGCATTTTGTGTTTAGTGACTACTTTAGAAAAGGTGTAAACACATTGGGATTTCTTTGGAAATTCATATGAAAATGTTGCTTTAAAAATCCTACTGTAAAGTCTATTATTCTGGCAGGCTTAATCAGATATTTTAGTCGACAGAAATGACTATAAATACTATTGAAGGTTTGCAATTTTTCCAGGGAAGAAATGACTTAACAAATCATCATATTAAATGTAATTCAGTGTTTCATTCATGGTTCAGAAGGAACTTCAGAATCATCCCCAGTTGTGTCACCTTCACTGATGTTAACCACCTTGAACCAGAGAACTTGTTAGAGAGGATTCTGTCGATGAATGTAGCTAATGCCAATGGACGTTTGAAGTCTAATTATATCACTTATTACAATTAGAATGGGAAAAAATATTGACTTCTTTGTTTTCAAACCATAGTCAATTGAAAAAAAATCTAAGTATGATTTTATCAATAAAATACATTTCATCAGAAAAATAAATGAATTAAAAGTGGACAACAGAAATGATGATATAAAATCACATTTGCTAGTGATGTTTAACTTGATTACTTTAATATTTTAATTTTCCCTTAATTGTCAGACTTTCCAAAGAGGCTGCACCATTTCACTTTCCAACAGCAGGATTTAAGAGTCCCATTCTCTCTACAACCTCACCAGCCCTTGTTCTTACTTGTCTTTTTGATTATAGCCATATGGGGGGGGGGTGTGTGGAACAGTATCTCACTGTGATTTTGATTTGCATTTCCCTAATGATTTCAAGTTTTTGAGCATCTTTTCATGTGCATATCAGTCATTTGCATATGTTCCCTGAAGAAATGTCTACTCAGAGCCTCTCCCCATTTTTAAATTGGGTTATTTATCTTTTGATTATGGAGTTATAGGAATTGTTTGTTTTCCTATGGTAGATATAAATCCCTTATCACATAGAAGACTTACAAAAAATTTCTTCCATTCTATGGGTCATCTTTTTACTTTCTACTAGTACATTTTTCATTTTGGATATAGTACTTTTCAACTAAGCATTTTCATTTCGTTCTTTTTAAAAAATATGTTCTGTATCTTTACTGATATTTTCTATTTAATGAGATATGTCATCATAACTTCTTTCTGTAGGATGATTTCTTTAGGTCTTTGAACATTTTTATAATGACTAAAGTCCTAACCTTTTTTTTTTAGTCCTTTTTTTCTTTCAGGCACTCATTTTCTTATTCACATTTTAGGAATAAATACAGGATAAGAAAATTCTGGGTTATCAGGATAAGACACAGGGCACCTGGGTGGCTCAGTCATTAAGCCTCTGCCTGCAGCTGAGGTCATGATTCAAGGTCATGATCTGGGAGTACCAGCATCCAGCACCACACTGGGCTCCCTGTTCGCTGGGAAGCCTGCTTCTCCCTCTCTCACCGCCCCTGCTTGTGCTCCCTCTCTAGCTGTGTTTCTCTCTGTCAAATAAATAAATAAAATCTTAAAAAAAAAAAAAAAGGATAAGACACGTTAAATGAGGATCAGAATCATTGAGACCCCATAATTCATGATTTTTAAGGAAAAATAAACTCTAGAATTCATTTATGATAGTTTTAGTAGGAATTAGAGGACTACCTTTAAAATTTTGTTTATTATATTTTTGTACATATGCTATTTATGGAATGCTTCAAAAAAAAAAGAAAAAGAAAGAACTCAAATTGTTCAGATGATCCAATTTCAGTTTAAATTCCTATGTATTTTCATCACAGGCTAAGATGTGCTAAAATCAGTGCAAAGATACCGCTTTTATCTAGTCAAAATAAGTCAAAATTGTTTTGAAAACTCTTTAAGTACTAATCTAACCAGTCCTCCATCCCAGTATTATACAGATATGACATTCTGCACCAATAGATTTTTTTAATAGCCTTAAATGAAGTGGTTGGATTTGCCTACGGTATATGTAAAATGAAAAATAGGTTTGAGTTTGTTTGTTTTGAGATGCTTGTACAGGTTGAATGTTTATAGGTTTAGGTGCCCATATGATGTGATTTTGCCACGTATGACATCATGCTTCGTCCTCCAGTGGTCAGAGGTGCCATGAACAAATGTGGAGTGACTAAGAAAATGGTAAGACCAATTAACTTATGTTAAGCCCCTTAAATGTATTTTTCAAAAGATTTTATTTATTTATTTATTTATTTATTTATTTATTTATTTATTTGACAGAGAGATAAATCACAAGTAGGCAGAAAGGCAGGCAGAGAGAGAGGAAGAAACAGGCTCACTGCTGAGCAGAGAGCCCAATATGGGCCTCGATCCTAGGACCTTGAGATTGTGACCCAGGACCCTGAGATTGTGACCTGAGCTGAAGGCAGAAGCTTTAACCCACTGAGCCACCCAGGCGCCCAAGCCCATTAAATGTATTTAAAAGGTGTAGTCAGTTTTTTCTACAGTGATACCCTATTCCTGACAGATTCAAAGATTCACTCTTCAAGAAGGCAAGGTGGTAACCCTTCCTCTCAGCTCCTCTTTGGCTTTGCTACTCCATCATACAAGTCATTTTATTCATTTTTTAGAGTTGATTGCCTTCACACAATCCTTTCATAACCATCTGAAGGGTTGAACCATGATAATATTTTTCAGTTGACTTCTAGACTTGGTAATGAAAAATAACATAATAAAGTTTGAAAAGTGCTTATGTTCTTGGATCCCAGATACTAAAGTAATCTTTTTTGAAAAGGAAGCTCATATATCTGAGGGATGGAATGACAGTACTATCAATCATCCAGAGGGAAAAATGTTCTCTGTGCACTGTGAAGATCATGTCCTTTTTGGGTGGGTAAATCATGAAGAGTTCAGAAAATCTGGGGTGCAGAGGTATTTACCTACCTACAAACAGAAGAGAGAGTATCATCCCAAATGTGATGAGTTTCAAATTGAGTGTACATGTTGAAAAAAGGCTTGACACATTATTTGTTATTTTGTTGGTGACCTAGAAGCAGCCTGAGATAATGGTCGGAGGAACCAGTGGATATTGGATGAATGTGGGCATTTCTAGAGGACAGAACTTCAGAGGCACTTGTGTCTCCTGCAGCTAATTCAGAGAATATGATAGAAAATATGTCCTTTTGAGAGTAGCAGCGAAGTAGAAGCAGCACATCTGAGCCTGTAGTCTGAACTTCAATGTTTACTAACTCAAAAGCCTTCAAGGAATCAATATTGTACATGCATGATGCAACCATGTGCTAGGGGTGAGTGGACCCCTGGAAAACTACAGAAGCATGCTATATTTAAAGGCTTTTCTATTCTGAATTTTAAAACACTCTAAGGAAACAACACACAGATACGCAGGCCAAGTTTGTCTCTTAGCTACCAGTTTCTGAACTCTGGGTATAACTTAAATAAATATACCAGACTCAGGATCATAGAACTGCCATAACTTAAACATGAAGCTACACCATCTGACTTTTTAAACTTCTTTCTCTTTCCTTTTCAAGTTTATCATATGATTCTACTCCAAATAATATTGAATGCTAATGCCCTCACACAATTTATTGTTAAATAAGTTAATGGACAATAATTCTAGTAAATTGGGGGAAGGGGGCTTGTAATGAGAAAAAGCTATAAAGGTTGATTTATATGTATCAGTGACATTATATATGTAATTGTATATAATTTGAACAAAACTATATGGTAGATATTATCTTTTTTTATTTTTTTTTATTTTATAGGCTGAGGCTCAGAGGAGCCAAGTGACTGGCTCAGGGTTATTGGCTAAGTTGTATGGGCAAAATCACATTCCCCCCAAATTCATATATTGAAGTTGTAACTCTCAGTATCTTAGAATGTGATTGTATGTGGACATAGAGGTGATTAGATTGAAATGAATGTTAATCTAATATGATTGGTATCTTTATAAAAAGAGATTAGGATACAGACACACATAGAAGGAATATGATGTGAAGACACAAGGAGAAGATGGATATCTATAAACCAAAGAGAGGATTCAAGGGAAGCCAACACTGCTGACCTTAGTCTAGACTTCTGGTCTGCAGATCTGTAAAAAAATAAACTTCTGTTGTTTAACACCATGGTATTTTTTGTAATGGAATCCCTAGCAATCTCATGGTTAGTAATTCATAAATTCAACTCAATATTGTCCTAATTCAGAATTAACCATATCCCCAAACTCTCATAAACAAATTCAGCTTGAAATACCTCTGACATTTATGTAGCTGTCATTAATATCCTCTGTTTAAGGCTTTCCCAGATGTAGATCTCAAGATAATGTTAATTGTGCAAGAATTTTATTAAGAGAAATGTCTGTGAAAGAAAATGGGGAGAAAAGCTAGAAGAGCCATTAAACTGTGATCTAGGTCTGACCCCAAGCAAAGGAGACAAGGAAGGACAGTTGGAGGAAGCCATTTAGACCGCTTTGCAGTGTTAAGAATGGTGCAGCAATCTTTAGGGAAATCTTGAAGCCGAAGTTATCCGTGAAAGAGTCCCATGTCTCATGGGGTAAGCCTGTCCTAGTACCCCCTATGACCTCCGTCATTAGCTGAAAGTGTTTGTGCAAGGTGAGGCTTTGGTGCAAATGTGCAAAAAAGTATAGCCACTATGACACGTTATGATATTTGTTAAACCACAGTAAAGTTTACTTTGTTCTCAGGGGGCCATGGAAGTAGGTGTAAGGACCACTGCAATGGGATTTTGCAGTGGGAAGAAAGATGGGACTCAACTCTGAATGGGAGTGGAAATTTATAGCCAAGAGGCAGGCTGGTGATCAGTGGATAGAAAATTACAAAGTGGAAACATCAAAGGGAAGAGGGAATTTTTGCTAACCCAACCTAACAGGATTCTTGCTGAACCCAGGCCAGCATGATCAGACATCACTAGAGGGACAGTGGAAGGTGAGGACCCCAGCTGGATACAGAGTGAACAGATAAGGAGGATGGGAGATTCTGGCTAAACCAATTGAGCAGAATTCTTACTAAAAATGGACAATGCTGAGATAAAGAATTTTAAAAGTCCAGGCCTCGTTGAAATTTTTAGGGGAGGCTGAATAGAATTTGGTCAAGAGGAGAATCTTTGTCAACACCTCATCCCCAAATTCCTTAATGTTATGGAATGACTTTGAATTTAAAATAATAGATTATATGTGTCATCTCTGAAGCAACAGGTATATTCAGGCATCAGATAGTTGTTGAGTATGTGATGAGAGCTTGACAATTATCAAGGAGATAAGGAACATAAAATGATGACAAGAAATAAAGAAAGTCATTGCTCTCAAGAAGTCTACAAACTTGCTGAGGAAGCAAATTTGCGCCTGGAGAATAATTTAAGGAAGCAATAAATCATACGATTAAGATTGATTTCCCGAAGCATGATTTACATTCCACATAGTGCAGAAAGATGACTTTAGATGATACATAGATGAGTTTTTATTTTAATAGCTAGCTTTTTAAAATATATTAGAAAAAACAAAGAAACAGCACATCAAAACTGTCATTAATTGACAGTATAGCTTGGGCTAAAGATGAACATAATTGGAAATTAGGACAATTGGTCTTTGGATAGAGCAAACACTATACAGATGTTATAAGACTCATTAATGTTTGGAAAACATTGACATGATGGATTGTATGATTCAGATGTAATTCTTCTATGATTCATTAAGTGGTAAAATCAATGACAAAAAGAAAGAAAACTGACTGTTATTGAATTGCTCATGGAAATTAGACCTCTAGAAGGCAATGTTTTGGCTACTATGTCAAAATTAGCACTTTATTATTTTTTTTAAGTTTAAGATAAATAAGCTTTAAGATTTCTTCCATCTTGCTATTTCAGGTTTTGTTTTTTGTTTTTTGTTTTTAAATAGCTGCTTACTCCTGAGCTCATTCCCTCAGTATGTACTGAGAGTTTACTGCATGCTGAATGTTGCGTTCAAAAACACAGAATGTAAAGGATTCAGTTCTTTTCCCCAAAAAACTCTCATCTTATGAGATAGTCAAAACCAGATACTCATAATATAGTGCATTCAGGATAAAGGATATATGCAGAACATTACTGGTCAATGAAGCTGAGCCCTTCATCCAGTTGTTGAGGGAGCTGGGAAGGAGTCCTGGAGAGGTAGTCAGGTATCAGGTTATATAGATGTGGTATATGGTGCAGATGAATATTGTATGGGTGATTGTAGGGCTGCTGGTATCCAAGGTGGGAAGCAGAATGTTGCATGTGATTAATTTTCATTTTATATATGTATGTGTGTGTGTGTAATGTTATATATATATTACACATATATATATCTAAAACATAAAATTAACATTTTTACCAGTTTTCAATGTAAAATTTAGTGACAGTAAGCGCATTTACTTTGTTAAATAGTCATCACCACAGTCCCTCTCCAGAACATTTTTACCATATTGAACTGAAATTCTATATCCATTAAATAATAATTCTCCATTGGCCCTTCCCACTAGTCACTGGTAGCTACAATTCTTTCTATCTCTATGAACTTTCCTGTTCTAGCTATCTCAAATAAGTGGAATCATACAATATCTGACCTTCTATGTTTAACATTTCACTTAGTGCCATGTTTTCAAAATTGTAGCATGTATCAGAACTTTTACATCTGAAAACATATTACTTTATAGCTATATTATAGAGTATTTTGTTTATCCAATCATCTGTTGATTGACATTTGGATTGTTTTCACATTTTGCTTATTATAAGTAACTGTTCCAAACATTGGTCTTTCGAGTCCCTGGTTTGATTTTTTGGGGGTATGTATCTAAAAGTAGAATAGCTAGGTCATATGATAATTCTATGTTTAACTTCTTGAAGAACCATCCTATTGCTTTCCACAGCAGCTACACCATTCTGTGCTACTATCAGCAATGCTCTGTTCCAGTTTCTCCATATCCTTATGATTTGTGCTTTTCCTTTTTTTTTTTTAAATAATGGCCATCCTAATGGGTATGAAGTAATATCTTCATTGTGGCTTCAATTTGCATTTCTCTAATGAATGACATATGATTTTGAACACTATTCTTTAAGTGATGTGGAGATAGTGGTTGATTATAATCATCACTTTCCTGTGTTTCAGGAGTAGGAATATATTTGCATTTAAAAAGATCACCCTGGCTGCAGTATGTTGGAAATAAGGAGAAGACTGGGTTAGGAAGAACAAAAGGAAGGCCAATTCAATAGACCAGGAGAGAGAGATTGGAAATGAGCCCATTCAATCAATAGTGTGTAGGTCATGTGAGCAGGACTTGACAGATTAGACAGGATGAGCTTTGAGGGAAAATGAGAAGTCAAGATTAAACTCCTAAACTTTTAGTATGGCTTACATGGGGTTTGTGGTGCCCCCAGAGGAGAAAGAGGTTTTGGATGTGAAGATAAGACCTGATGATGTTGCATTTGAGGTGTCTGATATCTGTAAGATACTCAGGCCCAGAATGTAGAAGTAGTTATATAATTTTGAAGATCCAAAGTCTGGACCAGAGATAAAGGTGTAGTTGTTGGGGCACCTGGGTGGCTCAGTTGGTTGAGCGACTGCCTTCGACTCAGGTCATGATCCTGGAGACCCAGGATCGAGCCCCACATCGGGCTTTCTGGTCAGTGGGAAGCCTGCTTCTCCCTCTCTCAGTCCCTCTGCTTGTGTTCCCTCTCTGGCTGTGTTTCCCTCTGTCAAATAAATAAATAAAATCTTAAAAAAAAAAAAGTTGTAGTTATCATCCAAAAAGAGTTTTGATTGGAGGAAGAAACATAGGTGAGATCATATAGGGGGCAAGAGGGCAAAGGGTGAATTCCCAGAAGTAGCATTTTTATAAGTTGGGAGGATAAGAAGGAATCCTTAAAGAATTCAGAGAAGTAAAGGGGTATTGAGAAGATCACTGTCCATGGAAGCTGACAAAAGACAGAGTTTTAAGTTCATAATTTTATTGTACTAAATATATCAAGGATTTCTAGAAATATTAGACCTGATCCTAAAACAAAATCTAACTGTAACTGAAACTAGAACTTAGGACTCTGTCCACTGAGCCACATACTGTATTTCTTCTTAAGTTTTAAACCCAAATTTCAATTTCAGGTACAGAATAAACACTGATACCTAGTACAGTAGCCTAATTGATGTTCTTCTACCCGACACAAATCCTGACTAGTGGAACCACTTCTGGAGTAAAAGGAATAGAACACCCTCTATGAGACCAAGTCTGAAAGTACTAAAGTGCTCTACTGTTTCAAGTGCTGCTATAGCTTCCATCATAATTCATTCTGAGCCCAAAGGCCTGGTGGTATTTCAAGGGCTTCTTTTCAGCTACTGAATGAGACTAGAAGGAGCTAGTCAACCCCTTTCCTGGTGTCTGGGAGTCAGTGGGTCACTAAGGGGAATCTAGTCCTGGAGTACCATTGTGAGCATCAAGCTCTACCCTCGGTGTTCTGTATGTAGCCAGCATACTTGATAGCCCTTTATCTGGCTTCTGGTTCCCATTCCCACTCTCCTTTCCTGAAAGTTCTGACCTCCTCTACTAATACCACTATGTCCTTTTCTTCAGGGCTGGATTTGACCCCAGTGCCCATCATATCACCTCAGTCTGGCTTCCTCCCAGTCCTATTGATGCCGAAATATGATGCATCTTAGGATTCTACTGCTGTATCTTTGACACCTCCTCTGTTTAAACACCTTGCTTATTGGCTTTAGCCCAGAAATAGCCAGTTTAACTTCCCATCTTGGATTCACTAAAAGACCACAAGCACTCATTTTTTGCCTGTCTTACTTTATTTTGATCTTCCCAATGAGAAGTTTCCTCTGTGCTCTTTACCCTGGGCTATAATATTCTACCTCTAAATTCTTGTAATTTTCAGGATTAGGGTAAGTCCCACCTTCAAAGTAAAGCATTCTGTTCTAACCTAAATGTGTTACCTAAGAAGAGCCAGCATATTAACATCATGGCATGCATCAAATAATGTGGTCATTACCCCATCACCAATAAGATCTTGAGGGCTACGGGACAGAAGTCTTTCCAAAGATTGACCCATTTTCAATCTGGAAAGTAGACATAATTTAATCCAACTTCCTATGTGGTACATAAACTCCTACTTTATAAGTCTAATCTGGTTCTCGAAGCCCTATTTGAGTATCTTCTCTGACATGGAAGGCTGAACACAAAAAACACATATGTAATTGGAGAGTCCAATGGGTTAGACTCTTTATGCTAGACTCCAAACCATTCTTTTCTCCCTCGAAGAGCTTAGACTAAATTATAGTCAACAAATATTTATTGAGCATCTATTATATGCTAACACAATACCAGGTGCTAGGCACCACAAGGCTTGGTCTCTGTCCTCTATGATAAGCCCATGTCCTACTAAAATGTTAGAATGAAGGGCAAAAGCAATATGTCACACCCTCCTTCAGTTATGTCACAGTTGCCTCCCTTACAAATTATCTTAGCACATTCTTATCATGCTTTGGTTTGATTATCCTTCTCTTCCTTGCTGAAAGACTCCAAACATCAAAATTATTTTGAGACCAGTTTGGGCTTTTTTTCATGATGAACTAGTTTGGAGATAATTCATCCAGCTTGTCTCAATTATACCACAGAAGCTAAATGATGAAATTAGATCCTGAAAGGAATAAACAGAGCATTAAATGCACCCCAAAAAAACATCTGTTGAATCTGGGGAAAGTGTGAAAGTAAGGGACTTTTTCAAAGGCACTTTGGAAATAGGATTTTAGCAGAATTGGTTATTATTCTCTAAGGCCAAAATTGGGAGAATTATCTCTACAGCCAATAGCAAAATGTCTTATTTTTTGTTGGCCAGGAGATAAAATGAGAAAGAGCCTTTCATTATAAATGTGTTTTTCTATTTGGAAACCAAGGAGTAGAAGCACTCAGTAGGCACATATGTGCCCAGAGATCTGGTTACCATGAACATTTTCTATAAGTCTAAATTATAAATCATCATTTATAGTGCAGAAGCAGGTGCAAAGTAAGCATGCAAAGCTGTTATGATGAAAGGTGCTATTTTTTTCAAAGTTGGCTATGAATAATACAATACACAAGAAGATGGAAAAGTACTGAGGGAAATAATAACATATCCAAGTATCTGAGACCCTGAAAAGACTTTCATAACAATGACAACTTGAGAATGGTTATCCTCATGACTCAGTGATCAGAAGCATTTCAGAAACAAGAATTGTATAAAATCTTGAGTCAGTCTTATAGAGTACAAACAAATCTCCTGAAATGCAACTGGGAAGTGAATGTGATAGAAGCAGCACTTCTAAAGTTAATGAGGAAGATTCTTGATATTGATTTATGTGTATTCCACAGCGGGCAAAGAGGCCAATTATTTCCCATTTTTTCCTTGTTTGTTTGTTTGTTTTAGAGTGAGTACATTGTCCTGACATGCTTTTGTTGGCCTTAATTATAATCAAAATTTATTATTCATTCTTATTCCCTTAGTAAGTATATATTACTCCTATAATATCTTCAGTAGAACAAATATACATGCCAATTATGTTTCTTAAAAGATAGATCTTGGGATAAGACGATCCGACCCAAAGTAATTTTTGAAACTGTGGCCAGTCTTTGACTTGGTAGCATCAAAGTAACTAATATCAACTGAAACTGGTCTTATTTCAAATAAAAACTCAAGTAGACCAAGACAAACTTGGGGGAAAAAAACGTTGAAGCTTTCAAATGTATTTTGCCCCACAAGTTGTTGACCTTAATCTACACACGTAGCATCTAATGCTCTTATTGCTTATGATCAGTTGGAAAATATCTATATTGTAATTGGTCTCAAAACAAGTTTTACAGACCTGCTGGTGAAGACATACACGTCACCCTACAGTCTTTCCCAGTTTTGTTCTAAAGCGGAATTCCCTGGTGTGATCACTTAATTTTATTGTAGATCTTGTCTCCATACAGTTTTGTTATTTCCAAGAATCAAATCCATGGTGTCAAAGTCAGGGATATTCCTGGCAGCAGATAGTCAAAAGGACATACCATGGACTCTGCAGGCATGTCTCATGCAGAATTCAAAAGGCATTCAAATCTCAGTCTCACCATTAAACTAAGTGTGTGGGCACCCAAAGGGACTTCTTGGGAAGGCATCATATTTCAAATTTTGTTTTTTATTTTTTCAAGCTTTATTGAGATGCAATTGGTTTACAAGCCTACATATAATTAATGTATGCAATACGGTGAGCTCGGACCTTTGTGTACACTCAGGTTAACATCCATGCAGTCAAGGTAATAAACATATCCATCATCACCTCCAAGAGTTCCTTCCTTTCCCTTTGTTGCTCTTGCTATTGGTTTTAATTTTAAAATAAAACACACGACTTTATAGTCACATCTTGTAATCTTTCAGTGAACAGGAGGAGAAAAAAATAAAGAGTGTGGACATATTCCTATAGAAGGAATCAGAGAAAATGCCCAGTGCATTTTCAGGGCTGTTGGTGGTGGTGATGTCTCTGTCTCCTATGACTTCTAATACCTTCAAGATCCTCTGTACTTAATAAGTGACAGAGACATGTCTAAGAAGCAGTAGTTATATGATTATAATTACCCCTCTGAGACAAATCTACAGTTGGTATATGTGCGTTTCTTCCTAGGAAGCCAGTGATGAGCCCTGAAATGGTGACTGTCAAGGACATCAAAGTGATTGTTACACTTGAAAGGCAACCTCGATATGTTTTAATCTTGGGGAGGAGGTGGGGTGAGATGCAGTGATTTTCAAATAGGCCCTGAATCAGAATCCCCTGTAGAGGTTGTTTTTTTTCCTGTATGTAGAGGAGGTGGTCCTATCACCACTCTGGCTGAATCTTCATAATGAGAGTCAATCCTAAATGTTGGTGTGATTTAAAGGTCCCTGTAAGTGAGACTAAGACATCTAATCCTCAGACCAGTCTGTGTAGCCATCTGAAGGCAGGGAAGGGAGACCAAGACTCCCTAAGCCACTGCTTCCTAACTATATGACTGTGCACAGGTTGATTAAATTCTCTGAATCTCATTTCTAAAATGGGAGTCTACATGGCTTTCCCATAATGTTGTTAAGATTTAATAAACCACATGTGAGCTGTACCTGGTGCACAGGAAGTTCAATCAAAAGAATTCCTGTTTCCTCTTCTTTCAAAACTGTCCCTTTCTCCTGGTCAGTAGGTGTTATTAACTGAATGTTTGTATCCCCCTAAAATTCATATGTTGAAGTCCTAAGCCCCAGTGTGATGGTATTTGGAGATCTGGAAGTAATTAGGGTTAGGTTAGGTCATGAAGGTGGGACCCTCCTGATGGAATTAGTGGCTTTAAAAGAAGATGGAGGGAGATCTTGCTCTTATTCTGTGTGTACACACCATGGAGAGGCCATGCCAAGAAATAGCGAGAGAAGCCATGTGCAAGCCTGGGAGAGCGATCTCACCCAGAATCAAATCTGCCAGCACCTTGATCTTGGACTTCCTAGCCACCTGTGAGAAATAAATCTGCCTTGTTTAAGCCACCCAGTTCAGTCTACAGTAATTTGTTATGGCATCCCAGCCAGACTAACATATAGTCAAGAAAGACTTACAATTGCATAGACAGGACAGTTCAGTGGAAAGGGCACAGTGAGCAGAATTTTTTTTCCTGAAAAGAGGTCCTGTGTGAGCACCTTTTCAGAGCATGTGCCTGGTGAAGCTCAGAGTGGGCAGCCCATCTCAGCCACAGAGAAGAGCCTGAGAGAGTGAATTGCAGCTGCCTTTGGCAGGACAGAGACTCAGATGCCCCAGGAACTTGGAAAGAGAGGAAAAAGTGATGTCTTCTGAGAATGGATGTAAATTGAAATACATTATACTTGATATGGGGGAAAAACCAAGAGATAGTAATTAAATGCATTGTAGAGGAATTTAGAATGACCAAATAGTCCATCATGGAACTCTGGAATGATCTTTATGGGAGAGGCTGGAAGCAATTATAATTCTCTACATGGAGCAACATGGACGGGATTGGAAGAGAGTATGCTGAGTGAAATAAGCCAAGTAGAGAAAGTCAAGTATCATAAGGTTTTACTTACTTGTGGTGCATAAGAAGTAATATAGAGGACAGTAGGAAAAGGAAAGGAAATGGGAAGTAGGGTAAATCGGGGAGGGAAATGAAACATGAGAGACTTTGGACTCAGAAACAAACTGAGGGTCTTGGAGGGAAGGGGGTGGGAGGATGGGTGAGCCTGTTGGTGGGTACTGAGGGCACGTATTGCATGGAGCACTGGGTGTGGGGCATAAACAATGAATCTTGGAACATTGAAAATAAATACATTAATTAATTAATTTAAAAAAATTCTCTACATGGAAACTTAAACAAGCACACCCAGGCTACATTTAAATTATGGAGGGAGGAAGGAGGTGGTCAGCCATTAATACAGAAAAGGAAGAAAGTCTCAAGGGTCAGAAAAAATTGGAAGAATTCAGTTTCATAATTCTTTCATTCCTGGTAGAAGTTCTGAACCCAGAGTTTATTAAAACTAGTCTTCATGGCCATCCAAACCCATCCTGGAACTTTATTCACTCATTGATTCATTCATTCATTGAACAATATTTATTGAGTATCAATCATGTGCCATCCAGTCAGCCAGGTGTTGTGTATACATATCATGGAGCCCACTGTTTATATTGATGATATGTGTAATAGAGTGTGCATATTTGCCTCTTTTATGAAATTCCACACCTTTAATCAGATTTTCAAATGGCTAAGAATCACAGATCAATGGGCAAATTAGCTTACTCTGATTGATTATTATAATCCAGGGAACATCTGCTCCTTTATTATTTGTGGGAAATTTTTTTCTAGTGCACTAGTCACATGGTTTGCAAAATGCACAAGGCAAACAAATCCTGAGATGGAGATCTGTGGAGGAGAGTAAGAACAAAGGTGCTTAGAGTTAAATTATTTAAATATTTCTCCCAAGAAATATCCAGAGATGAGCACTGTGTAGTTTTCTAAAAGGAAAGTGGCCATATGAAGTTGCAGTTATTCTGAGTCATAAGTATTACTGATTTTGTAAATAAAAGTTTTATTTTTAACAAAGACATTTTATAGCTCTAGTGCAGCATTTTGCCAAAGAGTTTATGCAGCCTAATTTCAGGCAGAAACCCTGGTAAAACTCCATGGTATGGACACCCAAAATTGTCACTCTCCAAATGAAAAACCAACTAGAAAACAGGGTGTGGTTAAGGGTGGCTTCTGGGTGGGGAGGACAGGGTGGTCCTAAACCTTGAAAAGTAAATATAATTATTCTTTGGTTTCTTTAACAAAACATCAATTGCATGACCAGATTTGATGTCTTCCCTTCGCCTCCTCCTCCTCCTCCTCCTCGTCCTCCTCCTCCTCCTCCTTCTCCTCCTCCTCCTCCTTCTTCTTCTGCCTGAGCAATCAACAGTTTTTCTCTATCTCCATCCTGCCTGTAGGCCTCAATCCTGAGCAGTATTGCTTAGTGCAAACATTTTGGCAGCTCCTGTATATTGTAGGCTTAAGCAGGTTTTTAATCATCCCAGACAGGGGGGGCATGTTATTTCAAACTAGAAGCAGGCTATGAAATGGGAGACTCATTAGGAACAGAAACAGATGAGCTCCAATTAAACTAACTGTTCTCTGGCAAACCCCTGGGTGTCTTGGAGGGTTAACTAAGGTTTACAGAACAAACAAGCGTGCTTCAGGTGTCATTATGGAAAAGCGACTGAAGGCATGACTCACAATTGCTTTCACAGTCAGATTACTTCTCATTTATTGTCACTTGGGACTGTTCAAATTCAGGGCCTCCCTTTGGCACCACTGTTTTCTTCTGAGATAATTACTGAGGAGTGTTCGGGGCACCATTAGGTTCAGATCTCTCCATTAGACTTCAGGTTGCATAATGATTACATTTCTTTCACTTGTTTTACTTTTAAAATGACTTTTTTTTTTTTTTTTAACCCTGAAACATGGACACTGTTGGTCCTAGGACCAGTCCTTCACAGTTCCTTCTTTTTCTGGATGACTTCTTCCTATATGGATCCTACACCATAAGAGCTGGGGCATATCTTTAGGAGAACTGAGTTTCCCTGGTGATCTATCTGGAAGGAGGGTCCCTTAACACTGGTTGTCCATTAGATTTACCTTCAGAGCTTGGAAAAACCACGAGTGTCTCAACTCCACTGCCAGACCTTCTGACTATAATTGCTCAGGGATTTAAATATATATATATATATATATATATATATATATATATATATATATATTTGTATTCATCATACATGCCTCTACTTATTCCAATGAACAGCCGGAGCTGAGAACTACTGACTTAAAAAGCACACCTTATACCACATTCATCAAGAAAGCTTGGAAGACCAGACAGGCCCTGCCAGGAAATTCACTTGGAGCCTTTTCAGGGACATTGTCCTTGAAAATAGACAGAATTTCTTTCAAGGCCTTGCCAAGCTAAATAATTTTCCAGGTGTTACATTTTGTTAAGATCTCCCCTCTGACTCCCCCTTCTGAAGCCTGTGTCATGACAGAGTGCCCACATATGATCCATATTCCTTCATGTGCTGTCCTCTGCCAGCCTCTCCCTGCCCATGACCCACCCAGAATCCAGCTTCTTCCTCAAGACCTAGCTCAGCCGTCACCTCCTTGCCTCACACACTCATTCTACCTTCAGTAAATCTCCATTCTTCCGTGCTGCTGTAGAACACCTTTCCGTCCTAGCTCATGATATATAATACCATCACTTATCATTTGATATAACTGTTTCCCCCATTAGCTCATGGGCCTTTTGAAGGGATACACTTAAGGCTAACAATAGGGAGTGTGTGAGTTGAACCTTGGTCAAGAGCAAGTTTTTCCCTATCTTAGGGTCTTTATAGCTGCTACATCATGTTTATGTATTGCTGTAACTAGGGTAGGAAGAAATTCAAACGTCACCTCCTAGAAGAAATCTGCAAGAAACCTCTCCTCAGTTTGTCTCTCTCACCTTGCCCTATTTTATTTTCTTTGTGGCATTTAGGGAAGATCCAAATTTCCTTTATCCACTTGTTTAGTTTAGTGTCCATCTCCCTCCTCTGGAATGCAACCTTTTTTTTTTTTTTTTTTTTTTAAAGATTTTATTTATTTGACAGAGAGAAACACAGCCAGAGAGGGAACACAAGCAGGGGGAGTGAGAGAGGGAGAAGCAGGCTTCCCGCCGAGCAGGGAGCCCGATGTGGGACTCTATCCCGGGTCTCCAGGATCATGACCTGAGCCGAAGGCAGTCGCTTAACCAACTGAGCCACCCAGGCACCCTGGAATGCAACCTTCTTGAGAGCAACTACTCCTCCAGCCTATGGACTATTACATACCAGGATTAAAAATAGCATCTACATCAGCGTAACAAATGGTTAAAAAATATTTGCTCTTGACCAGCTTTCAAAATCAGATAGTCCTGGGTTGAAATCCTGGCTGGATTATTCCTGGTTTACATTCCTGAGCAAGACAGGTAACCTCTCTGTACCTCAATCTCCCCTATTCTAAGGATCTCTGTGACTATCCTGTTGATATAACCACTTCCGAGGAGAAACAAACAAACATTATATTCAATGAGCAAATCAATGGAAAATTGCCTGCAAATTCCAATAGAATGCCAGAGGAAATAGTATGTTTTAGAATCATACTAATTCATAATAATCATTCACAATAATTAAATAATACTTCCTGGGCAGGGCAGCTGCTGTGATTAAATAGCAAGGTATCAGATACACCTGGGAAGGACCTGTATTGTTGTATTGTTTTTTACACTGTGACCAAAGCTGCTCAATATTCAAACCATGCAAGAATGCTGGATACCAGCTCCTTCAAATTTGATTACTCCATTTTCAAAATACAGTTGTGTCAAGCTTTATTCATAGGGAAATTCATCAAACTTGCCCCATTATTTAGTATAATTTGGGCACCTGTTTGGCTTGAGCTCTCAAGCAAGTTAGATATTGAAAAATAAGTTATACATACATATACCTATACATTTGCTTACACGTGCTTACATACATATACTATGTCTTATGGAAGTTTGTTTACTAAATAAATATTAAATATAAATTTTCTAACGATCTATATTTGCATGAGTTAGAGCTGAAACAATTAAAGCCTTCTATGATTAGGCCCTTCGGTATGTATTCTAAAAGTACTTCAATCAATGAGGGAAAGTGGGAAGGTCCCAAGGATTACAAGTTACTTTTGTCTGTCACACCTGTATTGCCAGAATGTATTCTTTTGGTTATTCAAAATGTGCTTGCCAAATCAGAGGAAGCATGTGGCTGACTTTGCCTTTGTGTGAGGCATTCTGTGTGACCAGATGGGTGTCAGAAGAAACTTGTTAAGTCTTTGCAGACATCAGATCTGTGTTAACATTATAATGTGGGAACCGCTGGTGTTTTATAGGGACCTCCCGCTGTAATATAGAATTAACTTCCATAAAATTAACACATTTGATATGCAAAGATCTATACTTCTGTTTTCATGTGAATTAACAAGATTTCTCTAAGCCAAAGCCAAATGACACCTGTTCATTACTCCAGTTTAAGAAATTCCCCATCATTGTCCTATCTCTCTCTAACTTTTTTGTCTGCTGGCTCTTCAATATACTTGCGTGTTATATGCTTAAGTCACTCTGCGGCTGCCCATGCTACCCTCTTGCCTTGGGTAGCCTCATGCGTTGTAATGGTTTTGGCTACGGGCCAGATGTGTTGACTATCGCCGGGATGCCTCTGCTGTGATGATCCAGCGACAGGGTGACCTCAGTGCTGGGGTTATGATTTCCACATGGGCAAATGTCTTCCTCCATGCCTACCCTATCTCATCACCGTCCATCAGTTACCCAAGCTAAAAATCCAGGAGTCACCCTTAAAACCCACTCTTTCCTGACTTAATCAATCACTACCTCATGGTCATTTTACCTCTCAAAATATCTTTGGAATCTTCCCCCTCTGTTGCTAGTAGCATTGATCTTGCACAGGCTTTACTTTTTCTGCCTGCTGCGGTATAAGAATAACCAGTTCCATTATCTTTAGTCCTGGATTCCCCTCCTCCCCCTTTATTCACCCCTTTAACTGATGTTTCATAGTCCACACTGTAGCCAGAGGGATCTAAGACACAAACCTGACAATGTCAGTCTCTGTCGTAAATTCTTTAGTAGCTCTCCATCGATTTCAAATGCCTTAGAATGATGTATCCAGCCCTCCATGACCTGGCCACTCCATATTGTTCCAACCTCCCTTTCTGCTGCTTCCTGATTTGCCCTTTGACATTTTTAATAGTATGACATTTTCAAATAGATCCACAAAGAGAGCCCTTGATTCCAGAACCCCATAACTTTGCTTAGGCTGCTGACTTTGCCCAGGACTATTACCCTAAATTTATTAGCTTGACTAACCCCCAGTACCATTCAGGATTCTCTTACACCACAGGTTTATCTTTCTTTTAAACCTCTTTTGAACACGCATCATGTATGGATTTGTGCCAACTCTATAAAAAGGAATATCCACTTTGATTGAATGAAATCATATCAGCAATAGTACCAACTCAGGTGGGCAGTTAGATGCACTCAGGTCAGAGCCCCGCTACCAAACCAGCTATGTGATCCTGGACACATCACTTGTTGCTCTGGCTTTGAATCCCCATTTATTTCTAATGACCGTTTTAGGCTAGAATCTTTCCAAAGTTCTCTCCATCGTCCACTTTCTACATCTGCTCACAAGGGACAAAGCATCTCAGGGTTGTCAATAAATCAACAGTTTAGTACAACTGCAAGCCTTGTTTATTGATCACTCTTGGGTAAAGTGGTTTTTATATGAAGTCAATATGTGTGTTAAATATATTCAAGGTAAGTGCTTTATATACATAAATAAATTGTCCACTCTGCCTAGCCCTATCTTGTGGATTGCACTGGTGGTTTTTTGGTTTTCCTTCAACTGCTGAAAGATCCCAATTCTGGAAAGAGACATCTTGGCAGAAGGAAAAGAACATGGAGGGGCGCCTGGGTGGCTCAGTTGGTTAAGCAACTGCCTTCGGCTCAGGTCATGATCCCGGAGACCCAGGATCGAGTCCCACATCGGGCTCCCTGCTTGGCAGAAAGCCTGCTTCTCCCTCTCTTACTCCCCCTGCTTGTGTTCCCTCTCTGGCTGTGTTTCTCTCTGTCAAATAAATAAAAAAAAAAATTCTTAAAAAAAAAAAAAGAACATAGATATTTTATTTTCTTTTCTCTTTTCTTTTCAAGATTTTATTTATTTATTTGCAGAGAGAAACACAGCCAGAGAAGGAACACAAGCAAGGGGAGTGAGAGAGGGAGAAGCTGGCTTCCCGCCGAGCAGGGAGCCTGATGTGGGGCTCGATCCTGGGATCATGACCGGAGCAGAAGGCAGATGCTTAACCCCTGAGCCACCTAGGCTCCCCATGCATGGATTTTCAAAATAAGATCTGGATTCCAATCCTGACACTATCATTTACATTTTTTGTAAACTTGAGGAAGTTATATGACCTCTTTAGTTTTGTTTAGTACCAAAATCAAAATAATTACTGCCAGAGAACGTATTTCAAACAAACATCGGACTCCAGAGAAAGTGTATGGCACAAAGATCTTGCCGTTTTTTGTGTTATGATGCTGATTGTGGTTCTAGTCATTATACTACCTAGAATAGGGAAGCCCAGGCAAGTATTAGTAACCAAATCTTTTATGTTGGTGTCATTTATAACTGCATCAGCTAGCCATAGGTGCTCTAATATTTTTCTTTTTTCTTTTTCTTTTTTATTTTCATTTAAATTCAATGCACATATAATACATTATTGGTTTCAGAGGTAGAGGTCAGTGACTCATCAGTCTTAAGAAGCTCTAATATTTCATTAAGAAGTAATTCAAGGATATTAGTTCACCTCCTTTAGAGATAAGGAAAAAGAAAGCCAGAGCGGTTCAATGACTTATCCCAAAATAATTCTCTATGAAGTGTTGCTGCAGGGACCTGAATCCCATTCTCCAGGCCAAAGGCTAGGCCCTTCCCTTTAGTTTATGCTTCTCAAACTTTAGCAAGCATCCCCATCACCAGAGCCTGTGTAACGCAGATGGCTATGTCTTACCCCAGAAATTCGGATTCAGTAAACCTGGGATGGGCTAGAAATTTTGCATTTTTAACAAGCTCCCAGGAATTGCTGTTGCTGTCCTTTGAGGAACACTGCAACAGAAGACTTTTTCAATGTGCTAGGAGGAGTTCTTGGCTGTCTTAAACACCTCGCTCTCAGGAAGTGGCAAAGAGAGACAGATGAGGCCATAGGTCTTGATGACTCCCTACAAGGTTCTGGATGGGGTACAGCACTGCGAAAGTACAGCGGCTGGGCTACTCTGTCACTCTTGCCTCTTTCTACTACACTCGTAGACACGGGGCATTAGGTTTCAGAAAAACATGCTCCCCAGATTTATTTTATAAAAATTACAGTTTGTTTTGGCTGACATGTTTATAGTCATATTTGGAGCTTGCAGATGCACATTGAAATCTGTAGTGTCTAAGATGAGAAACTGGCTCTGGCGTTCATCTCTTACTTCTGTGCAGAAAAAAAACATACAGCTTTTCTACTTTGGTGGTGGGAGAAAAATACAACAAGAACAAATGCTAATTGGAAAGTTGATACACGGAATGCAGTGAGGAATTGAACATTGCCACCTATTTATTTCCTCTGAGAAGAGGGAAACAGATTATATTCCCAAAGTTCATTTGTTAAGTTGGCAGTTGAATAGTCCTGGCTCCTATTTCCATAGAAACAATCATGATCCTTCGGCTGCCTTCTGCATTACAAAAGGTTTTAATGAATTTACCCAGAAACCAAATTACCATTTGTGAAAATAATTTCTAAGGAAAAATGCCTTCTGCTATGTGAGGAGAAGGAAAGAGTCCTTCAAAGAACAAAGAAGGAGCATTTCTTGGAGAAAGGGGTCTTGTGGCAGATGAGGTTCAAACTCAGAGCCAACAAATTCTGTGCAAAAACGAAAGTACTTTAAACCTCTCTCACGTCCCTTATCTGCTAAGAGCAGATAATATACACCTCGCAGTGTCCTCCTGAAAGTAAACAGGATAATGTACGTGAAGTCTCTCTGCTACCTTATCTAAAACAAAGTAGACACTCAATAAATTACTGTTTCTGAAGGAGCATGCCTTCTCTGAGTTCTGTGTCTTCACTTCCGTGCTTTTTCCCCTTTGTAGGTTCTGTGGTTTTTACCTGCACCACTGTGGTCACTGAGAACACAGGAAACAGAAGGAGACATGGGGCTTCAAATCGCCCCTTCCTCAATCGTACAGAGTAATTCTAATTGCCCCCATTCAAATCCAAAATTTTATAGCTGAATCTATTTTGGCGCTCAAAAAAATAATAAGTTCTCCATTTCAGGACTCACCTGCCTTAAAAGGCAGATTAGTGACTTTTTTATCAATAGAATATTTTTTCAACTTTTGTTACTTGTTACAATTTCAATTTCTGTATAAGCAATTTATGAACAATTTCCTAGTGTTTTTCTCCTGGGGGAAACCTGGATTTTTTTTTTTCTCTATCTACATTTTTGTTACATTTAAATATAAAATATTTAAGGATGATATATTACATCTATTTGTGTTAAGGGGAAAAGTGTGTGTGTACTTATGAATGAATGTTTATTGCATTGGGTAGATAGTTCAGGAAACATTCATCAACTCATTATCTAGCACCAAGTACATGTCAAGTTTGCCCTCAGTGCTGGGGATTGGGAATGAAACTGATAAAAGTCTTATCTAATGGCATTTAGAGCCTCATGGGAAAACCACATAAATAAATACAGAGTCTATATGATGGTGGCAATTGCCAAAAAGAATAAGAGAGTTTAGAAGAGGTGAGGGGAAATTCAAGGTGAAAAATGAAGTTCTGGATAAGGCAGCCTTTAGAGGCAGCTAAGGTAATAACGGAATACTGAGCTTCCATTGTCAAGAGAATATGTCATGTAGAAATCTGGGTGAACATTGGTCCAGGCAGAGGAAACCACAAGTGCAAAGGCCCTGAGACAGAAGCATGCTAAGGATGACCGAAGCACACTGAGGAGACTGGTGTGGCTGAAGTGAGTAAGTAAGGAGGGAGCCAAGAGAGTTGAGATCAGAAAGCTTTCATGAAAGAGTCATACTGCATTCTGCGTGGGTCTTTACTTTTTACTTTTAGAAAAATGAAAGCTGGGGCACCTGGATATCAGTTCAAAGGCTCAGGTCATGATCCCAGATTGAGCCCCGCATGCATCAGACTCCCTGCTAGGTGGAAGCCTGCTTCTCTGTTCTTCATCCTCACTGCTAGTGTTCCTGCTCTAGTTGTGTTTCTGTCTGTCAAATAAATAAAATCTTTTAAAAAAGAAAAAGAAAAAAAAAGAAAAATGAAACCTCTTAGAAGATTTTGAGCAGAGTTGTCACATGATTTGTTATATGTTTTAAAAGGTTTATTGTGGGGTGCCTGGATCTTTCAGTTGGTTAAGCACCCAACTCTTGATTTCAGCTCAGATTGTCATCTCAGGGCGGTGAGATCAAGTCCCACATGAGCGTGATACTCAAGGGGGAGTCTGCATCTCCCCTTCTCCCTCCTCTCACTCACACACTTTCTTGTGCTCTCTCTCAAATAAATACATAAATAAATCTTTAAAATAATAATAAAAAAATAGAAGAGTCACTCTGACTACTTTTTCTATATAATAGAACATGAAAAGTTAAGGGGACAAGATGAGAGATAACCTAGAAGATAAAAATCAGAAAAGAGAAAGAATGGTGGCTTGGATCAGGAGAAAGCAGTGAGGTGCTAAACATTGGTCCAAATCTGGATATTCTTCAGAGAATTTGCTAATGATTAGTATGGTAATGGGAGAGCTTCCTACTTGGCATTATAGGGATAGATAGCACATACTTACCAGGAGAATTCACCTTTCTGAGACAGGTGGAGTTGGTGAGAGTCCACTCAGCAAAAGCATCTGATTTTAAAAGGCCATGAACAAATGTTCACATGTCACTTATTCTTTTTTTTTCCATTTTTTTTATTGTTACTTGAATTTTTTTTCAGTGTTCCAAGATTCATTGCCCATTCCCCACACCCAGTGCTCCATGCAATAGGTGCCCTCAGTACCCATGACCAGGCTCTCCCATCCCCCCACCCCCCTCCCTCCAAGTCCCTCAGTTTGTTTCTGTGTCCAAAGTCTCTCTTGTTTTGTTTCTCTCCCTGGATTACCCTGCTTCCCATTTACTTTCCTTCTCCCACTGTCCTCCAGGTTACCCCTCATGCACTGCAAGTAAGTGAAACCATGTGATACTTGACTTTCTCTACTTGGCTTATTTCACTCAGCATAATCTCTTCCAATCCAGTCCATGTTGCTACAAAAGTTGGATATTCATCCTTTCTGATGGAGGCATAGTACACCATTGTATATATGTACCACATCTTCTTTATCCATTCATCTGTTGATGGGCACCTTGGCTCTTTCCACAGTTTGACGATTGTGGCCATTGCTGCGATGAACATTGGGGTACATATGACCCTTCTTTTCACTACATCCATATCTTTGGGATAATGCCCAGTAATGCAATTGCAGGGTCATAGGGTAACTCTATTTTTAATTTTTTAAGGAATCTCCACACTATTTTCCAAAGCAACTGCACCAGCTTGCATTCCCACCAACAGTGTAAGAGGGTTTCCCTTTCTCCACAGCCTCTCCAACACTTATTGTTTCCTGACTTGTTAATTTCGGCCATTCTGACTGGTGTAAGGTGGTATCTCAGTGTGGTTTGATTTGAATTTCCCTGATAGCTAGTGACGCTGAACATTTTTTCATGTTTCTGTTAGCCATTTGTATATCTTCTATGGAGAAGTGCCTCTTCATGTCTCTTGCCCATTTTTTGATGTGTTCATCTTCTTTTTGGATGTTGAGTTTCAGTAGTTATTTGTAGATCTTGGATACCAGCCCTTTGTCTGTAGTGTCATTTGCAAATATCTTCTACCATTCTGTGGGTTGCCTCTTTGTTTTGTTGACTGTTTCCTTTGCTATACAGAAGCTTTTTATTTTGATGAAGTCTCAGAAGTTCATTTTCGCTTTTGTCTCCTTTGCCTTTGGAGACGTGTCTTGAAAGAAGTTGCTGACATGCCACTTATTCTTAATTCTCTTTCTGTCCATTTCCTGATAATCATGGAGCATTCCAAAGGTGAAGATGGATATTCTGGCAAGATTAAGTTGCTTCTATTAGCAAATTTCAAATTGTGATGCACATGACTTTTTTCCACCTTATCTCCGACTAGGGTATTGCATAGTTACTCAGCTTTATGCTTCTTATTTCAAACTTTTATGCCCCAGTGTGTTAGTACTTTACAATAGGACTGATTTTGCAACTAGTCCCAACTTTCAACTAGAGAGGGTAAATGTTTTTTTCTAGAAACTTGCTCCTTCAAGACTCTTCCCTTCTCGAGCTCTTATGGTTAATTTAGTTCTCAGTGTCTGGAGATTCATCATCTCTTTATTCCTCACATCCAACTACATCTCTCCAGCTAATCCGCCACATTCTTAATTCATTTTTTTAACTTGGAACACCCTCATAATTAGTCTATTTGCCTGGAGTTTAGCCACATTCATTTCCCAGTCAATTCTATACAGAACAACCCCAGTGATCTTTCTAAAGTAGATCACTTTACTACTGGCCCCTGCTTATAATCCTTGATGACCTCTGGCCCCTGCTTATAATCCTTCGTTGGTTCTCCAGGGTTCTCAAGATAAAGAAGCTAATCCCTTTAGCATGCCTGAAGAATCCCTGTGATCTGTTCCTGCTTACTTTAACAGCCTTATGTCTTGAAATACATAATTTCCCCCCCATCCAATGTACGTACTCTCTGTGGCCCCTGTCTAAGCAAGCCCATTCAGGACACTGAGTTCTTGCCTATGTCTGAGACATTGCAACTACTGTCTCCTCTACCAGTAAGGCATTGTCCTCATCTTTGTGTGACCCCCAGTTATCCTGAAGATCTCAACTCAGGTGAGCTCTTTTTTTCCTAGGAAAACTCTCCAGATTCAAGTATTTGTCTAATGAGCTACCATGATAAATGACCATTGCTCTCAACATAATATCTAACAACTGCCTGCTTACTTCTCTTCAATCCCCACTGGAATCTAGGCTCTAAGGGAGCAGGGCTACCTCACTCATATATATTGTATCCCTAGCACCTGTGTCAATGGTGGACATATATTGGATGCTCAATAATACAGAATTGTTTTGGTTTTAGAAGGAAAAATGTACGAATCATAGCTGAAAATCCTTAAGCATTATCTCTTCCCTTTCACTCCCTGAACTCTAGTACTCTGCACATATACATACTACAAATACCCTCCCCCACACACACACACATACCATACACACATACATACACTTACTTGTACTCTGACCAACTGTTGTTGTATTGAAGGACAACACTTCAATTTAGAAAATGACTGGGATTTTACATTTAACACAGTGGTCGATCCCCTCCTTGAAGCTCTCTCTTCTTTTGATTCCCATGGAAATATTTTATAAGGTCTCCTTAGATTTCTCCCACCACTTCTGCTCTGGCATTCTTGGCTCCCCTTGCCCCTGTAATGTTGGCCTCTTG
>PITA01009929.1:0-58905 GCA_004023965.1 Spilogale gracilis
ACAGTAACCCTGATTCTCCAGGTCAGAAATCAGAGCCCCTAACTGAAGATGTCTGAAGAACCTAGGTTTTAGGACACCAAGCTAGACAAGTCAGCTCAAACTATGGTGGCTTTTGTGTTGCTGTTCAGGTTTTTTCCCTTTCTTTTTGCATTTTTATTTAATGCAGAAAGCTCCCGTGGGAGCAGGGAAACTCTCTGCAACCCTTCATCACTCTGGGTATCACTACTTTCACAACAAACATTTAGTGAAGGTGTTGAGCACTCCCGTAGCTTCCGGTTTCTACCTTACTTAAAAAGGGATTGCTCATTAAAATGACAAACAAACATTTAGGGAGTGTCTACTAGGGGTAAGATACTGATTCCAGGTTACATAAGGTACCACAAGCCCTTTTACCTATTGGTTGAATTGTCTTTGGTGACCGTGCTTGTGTAGTACTTTGCGTTTCTATTACACTATTCGATTGTCCAGTGAGACCAGTGAAATGAGCTGGCCTTCCATGATGATGAGCACATGAAGTGGAAGGAGCCAGGCTTTGCCACAAGGTTCTGGTTTAAAGCTGGAGGTAAATATTGATTCCTTGCTTCCAACTCTGCACGTGCAGCAGGTTCGGCCTGGCACAGGTTTCCCTGAGCAGTAAGGTGGGAGCAGGGTCCACGGTTACCCCACAGATCTTGCTTACAGGGTCTGAAAACTACAGAGTAGATTCTAAGAATCCAAGAGAAAAAGACTTTTGTCAGGGGTGATGGACTATCTCCTCAAATATCTGCTACTATCCCCCTAATCCTTCTTACTCAGGAGCAGTGAGGTTTCTTGGGGACACTGGCTCTGAAGCTGCATTTCTATTCTTGCCAGGGCCCCACCCTGACCCACCTGGACTCATAATGCCATCCTCCCCTCAGCCCCATGAGAAGACCCAGGTTTCCAATGTGCTCAACCTGGATGGAAACAGGTCTGAGGCTGGGAAGGGCGCCAGAGATCTTTTTGTGGTTTCTGTTCCCTGTCATTTTGCAGGGAAAAGGAAACACTCAACAATTAGAAATTGTCAGGCAGATGTGAAAGAGATCTAATTAATCATAAAGACCATTTTAAAGTTTTATCTGCCATTTAAAAAGAAGATAATGCTAATAACATTGAAATGAAGTCTCTGTTAAAAGAAAATGACTATGAGTTGCCCAAATCTCAATTATTTCTTTCTTTGACACTGAAACACCAGCCTCACTCATTATACACACTGACTCTGAAACACAGCAGGCTACTCCTTTGTCACGCTTCTCCCCTCTGTGGTTTATGTAACTTCTCTTTGTTCAACAAGTGGCGGTCCAAGGTCAAGATGAAGTTTATTATGAAAATGGATCCATTAAAACCTACCCAAGAAGAACCCATGGCCACAACTCTGCTATTTTCAAAAGGTCATGGGTGGGGCACCTGAGTGGCTCAGTCAGTTAAGCGACTACCTTCAGCTAAGGTCACGATCCCGGTGTCCTGGGATTAAGACCCACATCAGTCTCCCTGCTCTGCAGGAAGCCTGCTTCTCCTCTCTCTCTGCTACTTCCTCAGCTTGTGCTTTCTCTCCCTCTCCTTCTCCCTCTCCCTCTCTCTCTCTCTCATCTCTGTTAAATAAATAAATAAAATCTAAAAAAAAAAAAAAAGGTCACGGGTGAGGTAGAAAGGAATGTGGGCACACCTTCAAGAACCACTCAGACTAGCACTAGCACCTGATTTCCCCAGAAAGGGAGACCCACATGGGAAACAACAGAGAACACGGCCACGGCCAGCTCCCTGCCTTCCTAAGGGTTGCCCATTTCTGCCCTTTCTAGATGAAGTGAAAATTCCTTCAAGTTAGGGACACATGTCGTTATTCACTGCTCTGTTTCCCACAGAACCTGATGTAGTGTCTTGCACCAAGCGAGGGTTCAGTAATGTTGGGCAACATTTCATTCCCAGCGTTACCGAGTGTTTCCACTGACGACCCTCCAGCAGGGCTGCACCAGGCCCCAGACCACTTATAACCCTGGGGCCCCAAGGAGACACCTGTGCAGGGCCTCACTGGGAAAACCCATTAACATCCCCATCAGACGAAATCTCTGGTTTCCGGACCATGACTCCAAGACCACACAAGTGATCAGAAAGGCCCTGGGATCGTAAGTACCTTAAATGACCAAGGGTCCTGTATTAGTCATGACTCGAACAAGAAAGAGCAACCCCAGACCAGAAGAGTTTTCAACACAGGGAAGCAGGGGGCTTCAGAGACCCTCGTGTGTGCCCTCTGCCACATGTCTGTTTTGAAGACACAAACAACAGAGCAACATCTTCCCTGACTCCCACAGTTGAGCAGAACTTAACCTGGGGTCACAAAGGGAAGGGCACGGGGAAATACAGCTCTAGGCTTTCCTGGAGATGAAGGAACATGTTGGGGAAAGGCAGCCACACCCCACTAATGCTGGGCACATTCCCCATGGTGTTCATGACCCCATCATACCCACGGATATGGGCTAACAAGACCCTGGACGCTTTCTGCCAGATCGTCGTCAAAATCAGTCACTGAAACGTCAACTTGCATCTCTGCAGTCAAATCTCTAGGCTACTTCTGACCCCATCAGGGTGCACACAGATTTGTCTTCAGACCCTCTCCTCACAATTCCAGCTCTTCCAAAGCACTTTTGCCCCCAGACCTCTGACCAACAGAGTTGGCTGATTCTTCAAGTGTTGACACCTTCCGACTTGGCTTAGAAATCCATACTGAGAAGGAAGTCCTTTTTCTCCACTTATGTTGGATATGTTGTTCCCCTGCAGATATTGCTATAAAGAACTACCCCTAGACTAAAGGAATGCCTTTTTAAGGCAAACATGTATATTTAAAAATACACATAGTGCTTGCTGGCACAGGCCCGCAGGAGTCATCCCACTGCTGGGGGTACAGGTGGAAGGAGGGGATGCTCCTGGGGCGGGAGGTCAGCACCAAGGCCGAGATGGCCACGTGTGAGAAGGCCAGTTACACACAAGAGGACTGATCAAATAAACAAAGATCCTGCAGATGACAGAAGCCACCTGTTACTCTTCTCATTGGGGGACGGGAGGTATGAGCAGGGAAAGGGGAAAAGCTAACATGAGCCAGGGGATCTGAACCGTAACTAGACACATCATGGCTCTTACAGCTAGGTGGAAGGACAGAGAACTACACACGTATGTGTCCTCCTGTGCAGACATGTACATACCTGTGTGTGGAGGAGAGCACAGACATACAGTTTCCCAACAATGTCCACTGAAAAGGCTTAGTGGCTGTGATACCCCAGTGGCAGCAGACACATTCAGTGTTCCCATCTTGGCTTCTAAAATCCGTTCTCCACTAAAACGAACTGGGACTGACTGGAGAAATGGCTGATGCCAGGGCTGGGACAAGGAAGGTTCAAGATAAACCTGCACACGTTGGGCCAAAAAAGTAAGTAAGCACTAAAAGAATGATGCACACGTGTCAAAAGTCCACAAAAGTGGAATAAAGGGTTCCCACAGGCCAAACTTGGATAATCTGAGCATCAAAGTGGACAATGATAGTAATGGACTATAACCCAACGAATAAGAGAGGAACCTGTAAGTCTACTGCTAGGAAAGAAGGGAGGGTGGGGATGAGCAGAGAACAAGGAGGGAAAGTTCTGCCTTACGGTGGGTTACAAACTAATAAGGGTAAAATAAATGATGCAATCAGCAAACCACCATTTGGCAGCCATCATGCTAATTGTTTTGGGTAGGAATCACCACAGGGTGCGAAAACTAGTGGGTTTAATGAGAAACAGGAGAAACATAATCTCAAAATACTTACTTAATAGTTGCAAACTGCTCATTCATTCATTTTGCCATGAAGAAACCTGGCAGACACTTATTCAACTCATGATAAAAATTAGCCTCTCTGGAAATGGGACAAATCAAAACCGTGAGCCCTCCCATTAGCTGCACCCAGGACACAGCCTCACTCTCCTGGCCTTCCTGCTGAAAACATACAAGCAGAATCTGATGAGGCCAGCCGAAAGACATTCTACAAAGTGACTAGCCTCTTCTCTTAAAAAATGTCAAGGTCATGAAACACAAACACTAAGGAACTGTTCCGTACTGGAGACAACTCAGGCATCGTGCAACCCTGGCCGGGTTCCTGGGCCCATGAAGGACACGACTGGGACAAGTGGCAAAATGTAAAGGCGGCCTATGGATTAGGTGTGCGAGGACAGTGTTCATTTCCCAACAGAAGGCAGCAGCTACCTAGAGAGAAACACACAAAAGTACTTACAAAGTACTTAGGGTCTCTGTCTGCAATCCGATCTCAAATGGTTTGAGAAAAAACAAGTGTGAGCAAGTGTGTGTGTGGAGAGAGACAAGTGTGTCAGGACGTGAACAACTGAGGGAACCTGGCCGAGGGGTCAGCTCAGCATCGGCAGGCAGCTACAGAGCTGAGGTTACACCCACTAGGCACAGCTCTTCAGACAATATACTTGGGCTAGACCACTAGACAGAAAAGCGTGTTGGGGTGCCTTCCTCACTTTCAATACTAAATGGCGTTGGATGATCGATGACAAGGCAAGGAAGAGGGCACCACAGACTCCTGAGGGAAAGGCTGTGTCATCTGTCTCTGAATCCCACCACCACACCATATTTGTGCCTTAGAAATGCTCAAATAGTGAGTGCTCAACAAATACAGGTTGAATGCAAGCTATTTACTGTAGGTTGAATGTGTCTCCCCCAACATTCCTGTTCACCCAGAACCTCAGAACGTGGTTTTACTTGGAAATGAGGTCTTACAGATGTAATCACTTAAGGATCAATACGAGGCGGTACTGGATCAAGGTGGGCCCTAAATCTTTTACAAGAGACAGGAAAGGACACACAGAGACACCAAGAAGGTGGTAAAGGAAAAAAGGTGGACACAGAAATTAAAGTGATGAGTCTATAAGCCAAGCAACACCAAGCGTTGCCAGCAGCCACCAGAAGCCAGGGCAGAGGGCACCTGGGCAGCTCAGTGGGTTAAATCCTCTGCCTTCGGCTCGGGTCATGATCTCAGGGTCCTGGGATTGAGGCCCGCATCAGGCTCTCTGCTCGACAGGGAGCCTGCTTCCTCCTCTCTCTCTGCCTGTCGCTCTGCCTGCTTGTGATCTCTCTCTCTCTCTCTGTCAAATAAATAATGAATGAAATCTTTAAAAAGGAAAAAAAAAAAAAAAAGAAGAAGCCAGGGCAGAGGCAGGAGGCAGATTCCCCCTCAGAGCCTCCAGAAGGAACCATCTCTGCCAACACCTCGATTTTCAACTTCTGGCCTCTGGAACTATGAGAGAATTAATTCCTGTTTGCAGCCACCCAGTTTGTGAGACTTTATTGGTGCAGCCCTAGGAAATGAATCTACTACTCAAAGAATACTTAAAGTGACTCCTTCAAACTATACAAAAACCTCACTTAACATGTTAACTTCATTAAAAGTAAAATCACTTTAATGGATTCATATTTCAGCTAAATGAATCTGACTTCCAGCGTTTTAAGCCACGCACTGCCAAAGTATAGCTTCTTTATAACATTAAGCTGCTCTTAACTCAGCACTGGCACACCGTGGAGAAAGCGACCAACAAGAAGAGGGGCACGCTGTGGTTTTTTTCTTTAATCTATTCTTTTTTTTTAAGATTTTATTTATTTGACAGAGAGAAACACAGCCAGAGAGGAAGCACAAGCACGGGGAGTGAGAGAGGGAGAAGGAGGCTTCCCACCTAGCAGGGAGCCCGATGTGGGACTCGATCCCAGGTCTCCAGGATCATGACCTGAGCTGAAGGCAGTCGTTTAACCAACTGAGCCACCCAGGCGCCCCATGCTGTGTTTTTTTCTTAAGAGACACACAGATTTTTAAATTGCTGACAACATACTATATGAATGACATAGCCCCAGATGTTCTACATGTTACAAATACAGAAGCTATAAATATGGGAATGAACATATTTCCAGCCATGAATCGTACTGCATATGCGTACTGCATATGCAACACAGTTATACATAAATCTATCCTTGGGGCCACAGGAAATTTTAAAATGCAGTGAAGTAGGCAAGATAAACCTCTAATTAACAGTAAAGAGAGAAAAATACATCTGGATCACAATACTGGAAACAGTTAAATTCCGCAGCACTCTCCTGCAGAAAACACAGTTGTTGTTTTTTAATTTAGTTGGTGAAACAAAAAATAATATTGATGTCTGGGAAGGGAACACGGTTCGCATTCATCAAGAGAGCACCTGCCCTTCGTGTGGAGCGTCCAGGTTCCAGCCTCGTGTCAATTTCTAACGGTGCACATCACTACAATACTTGATTGTACTGTGCCGCTGAAAGTGTACCTCCCGAAGGGCAGCCATGGACAGCCTGCCCTTTGATGTTTCCCTTCTTTTGAGATTTAAAATAACATTTAAAAAAACTGCTAACCAGCAAGGTCACAAAATATTTTTGGATGGCACGGGGAATGATTGCAAAGTTGTGGTTCCCTTCAGATGCGGTGGTCTGGGACTCTGCCAACAGACCCGATTGCATAACATCCTGCCAATGCCAGTTTCAGAAGTTACTGTTTTCAGAGAGCTCGCAAACGCCTCCTCCCCTGTAATAAAACCATATTCTCTAAGTTTGCAGAGGGTTTCCCTGATCGGGAATACCCAAGGAAATGAGGATTTCCCTGAAGGCTTTATTTACAATTCTAACCACTACCGCCAGACCTCTTCACCACCCTCGCCTCACACCAATGCCCCTGACCTGCCCTGCTCAATTTTCTTGAAGCACTTACCAATGACACACTACATATTTTTCTAATATATGTGTCAATTTTCGATTCCCTCATTCTATTATAAATGGCCCAGAAAAGCAGGGCTTTGTTTTGTTCACTGATGGATCTACAGACCTGAGATTCGTGCCTGCCTGACACATAATATTTACAGAGTACATACTTGTGGAATTACCTAATTTAAATAGCAGAGACAACGGTTGCAGGAAACACATGGGAACATGATACTAGACTCCAGAATTCGATGCTGCTCTCTCACCCTACCATACACATTTGAGTTTTGTTCACGCATTTATGGCATGTAAAATTGGAAACACATTTCTAAATATCTGATTCTCCCAAAATATCTGATTTTCCCAAAATGCGGTAAAAGGCAAAAACCAGGAGCTCATGGGACCCAATTATAAAATAATAATATTCACTGAAACTGTGTCTCTGGAACTCTTAGATCATAGTATACCCATTTGACAAACCTCCTTGCTGGAGATGTTGGACGTGCAAAGCCCCTGAGCTAATAAACTGTGGCCCTAATTAAATGAGTACTCAAAGATCAACAAGTCACACAAAAGAATACAGTATTGTATACAACAACTCCTGAGGTTTTCGTTTTTTCAGGGTATCATGAAAACCTAACTATCTTAGATAAATATCCAATGACACAACCACCACTCAGAAATTCTGGAAGGTTGGAAAACGATACAGAGCAGAGCCCCAAGGGAAGGGGGGACACAGGACAGAAAGGGACAAGAGACCAACTGGAGAGAGGATCAAGGGCTGCCCTGGTGAACTCTGCAAAGCCTTTCTTCCATGCAGTAAAGGGACGGCCACACTCCCCACACTCCCAAAGCTGGTTCTATTCAGCAGAATTCGCAAGTGAAGAAGGCTTTAGAAATGCTTTTTGAAGAGGAACAATTCACTGGCAGAACAAAGTTGTCGTTTAAGAGGGAGTCACTCCTTATCAAAGATGCCTGAGGAGCAGTAAAGCCCCTGCAGCTACAAGGGCCCTACGGGTTTACCCAGAACCTCCAGCAAATGTTTTTTTTTTCTTTTTTTTTTTTTCCAGCGAGTGGTTTTGAAGCCACCTTCCTGACGTCAGCAAGCAGTTTCTGAAACGCACAGCAGGGGATCCCACTCAGGGCTGGGGAACGTGAAAGTCTGCAGCTAAGAGGGAGCAGGTCAAGTTCTACTAGAGACTTTAGTCTTTTTTCTTTTTTTTTGGCCCCTTGGAGGTTGTCTTCAGAAAGAATCTGTGGATTCTTGAATAATTTCCCTCAATATCAGATCTCAAAACATTTACAGAATAACTGCTGTTTTCCTACCTGCATCAAAGTTCTGTGGCTTACAAAACAAGATTAAAAGAAGCGTTAGTCCTTCCCCCAGTCGAAGCCAGCTCTCCCTGTAAACAGAATTCTGACTTCAAAACTAGTCTGGAAGCACAGAGGGGAAGCACGTGACCCATGGAGGGAGATGGACAGACTGCTCCCTTCTGTGTCAGTGGCACTCAGCACCACGCTCTGTCCTACATTGGAGGGTGACAATGACAATGAGGGTGACATGTGCAGTATCCAGCATCACGTCCCGTGGACAAGTTGGTCACACTCACCGTGCCCATTCATCCCCTCCTGCTGCAATGTGTGAAGCTGCCTCACCACAGCACCCACCTCCTGCTTCAGGCCCTGGGACGCGAGTGCAAGCCACCCAGCTCTCCTCCAAGGGCCCAGCCTGGTGCTGACCCGCGGTCATTCCTCCAGAGCTCTCTACCAAAGCACTGGGTTCTCTCCCGTAACCGGCGCGGAGGAAACCCACCTCGGTCTTACTCTGCTACTATTTTATGTCTACAGTAGGTTTGGGCAGATAAAATAACATTCTTTTCTTTTTGTAAGATTTTATTTATTTGATAGAGAGCGTGAGAGAGAGAGAGCACGGCCAGTGGGGAGGGACAGAGGAAGAGAGAGAAGCAGGCTCTCCACTGAGCAGGGAGCCCGATGTGGGGCTCGATCCCAGGAACTCAGGATCATGACCTGAGTCAAAGCAGACGTTTAACCAACTGAGCCACACAGGCGCCCCTATAACATTCTTTTCAAAAAATGAAACAAAACTGATAAACTGATGTTTGCTTTCTCGTTTCAAAGACAATTCTTATTTTTTGCTGGGAATATCTTAAAGAGCCAAAAGTGTAGTGTAATAAAAAAAATAATGATGATCAGTAACCCCAGCCAAAAAGATCAACTCCTCTTTATTTCCCTTCCACAATTTTTTTAATGCTAGCTCTACTGAGGTGGATTTCACAGGCCACACAGTACAATTCAGTGATTTTTGGTACATTGAAGGAGATGGGCAACCACAGGCATAACCGATTTACAAGATTTCTGACATCCTAAAAAGACACTCTGCACCCTTTCATGGTCACTCGATATTTTGGCTTCTCTTCTGTGTCTGCTCAGCCACTGTCCTGTTCTGTTTTCTTCCTACCATGAGGCTCTCTTTCCAGCCTACCATCTCCCAGCTAGTGCCACCCCGTGCCCTATAGGAAAAGTCTTGACTCTGCTCAGTGGTTTATTATACCCTAGTTTCTGTGAGCACAGAAGAGGCCCCACTCAAAATTTTCTCTCCTATGTGAAACATCACTGCTAAGGGTAATAATAATGATGAAACCAAGACAATGAGGACAATGACAACAGAGAAAAGCATTCAAGATGTGCTCCAGACTACTAACACTGCTCTGTACACATTACACAGAGTATCCCATTACATCCTTATCACAACCCAATACAGCAAGGATGGCTGTATTATATTATAATATATATTATACACAAAATACAGCCCCACCGTAGAGATGAGAAAAACGAGGCCCACAGAAACCAAGGTCACAGAGGATTAGAAGGAGAGCTGAAATTTGAACCCCAAGCAATGTTACACCAAGCTCAGGCCCTCTTAAACCCTATACTATGCTGCCCCTCCCTCCAGAGGACTCTAAACGAAGGCGAGCCAGAGTGACATCACACAGAAAAACGACTGGTCAGGCACTTGCCTGGAGAACCTGGGAAAGGGTGAACCATCAGGAGGATAAAGGGCAGGGGAATGAGAACACTGTACATAGGAGACTAGACGAGGGTGGCCAGAACCAAGTCTACTTCAAGGGTAAGAGACATACTAGCCTTAGCGTTCTATCCCCATCAGGAGAGGGGAGGGGCCCTGGGATCCTTTTAGTCAAACTAATTATTGCTAATTAAGTTTATCTCCTTGCATCAGGGAGCTAAAAGAAGCCTCAGAATTAGAAACTGTTTTGGTAAGAGGTAACAAAATTGTCTGGAGGGGCGCCTGGGTGGCTCAGTTGGTTAAGCGACTGCCTTCGGTTCAGGTCATGATCCTGGAGACCCGGGATCGAGCCCCACATCGGGCTCCCTGCTCGGCGGGAAGGCTGCTTCTCCCTCTCTCACTCCCCCTGCTTGTGTTCCCTCTCTCGCTGTGTTTCTCTCTGTAAAAAATAAGTAAAATCTTAAAAAAAAAAAAAAAAAAACCAACGGACAGTGAGGAGGGCATGAGCTACAGTGAGCGCTGTGAGTCATGTAAGACTGAAGAATCACAGAACTGTACCCCTGAAACAAATAATACATTATATGTTAATAAAAAATAAAATCTTAAAAAAAAACTGTTAACTAAGAAGTCTATATCCAACAAAACTATATTTCAGAAAATAGAAATAAAGACATCCCTAGCCAAACAGAGACTGAGATCATCTGTGGCTAGCTGAGCTGCCTTACTAGGAATACAAAAGGAGAGGCCACTGGGTGGTAATGTGAAGCCACCAAAGAAATAAAGAGCACTAGTAAGAATAATTACAAAGGTAAATAGAAAACAAAGAGTTCTAAATATTTTCCTCTCTTCTCTACAGGTACCTGATTTAAAAGCATATAAAACACTAATTACAGGGGCCCATGGGTGGCTCAGTCTTAAAGCGTTAGGTGTCTGCCTTTGGCTCAGGTCATGATCCTGGAATCCCAGGATGAAGCCCCACATCGGGCTCTACGGCTCGGCAGGAAGCCTGCTTCTCCCTCTCACTCCCCCTGCTTGTGTTCCCTCTCTTGCTGTGTTTCTCTCTATCAGATAAATAAATAAAATCTTTAAAAAAGAAAAACACTAATCACAGACCTTTATTTTGGGACTCATAGCATATGAAGACGTAATACAGATGATGATAATACCACCAAGAAGGGAAGGAAAGAGACTTTTTTTTTTTTTAATCTTTGGTGCAGTGTTCTTTTCTGGCTCTTCAAAATTCTCTGTATAAGCTACTTATCTAAAAGAAAGAAAGAAATTTTCCAGGCAGGTAAGGAAGATTTTTTCCAAAATAAATAATGTCTTTTAAAAAAAAAAGTCCTAAAGCTGCTAACCTTGACTTCAAAAGAGCATCAGTTATAACTCTTCAGAAAAGATCTGACAGGTGGAAGTTGACAGAATCAAAAGTATATACCCAATTTTTGGAAAAGTACACTTTATTGGTTAAAATGTGGTTATAACACAAAATGTTCAAAATGGCATCTTTATATTTAATATTACTACCCACTGAATGAACTGAGAGAGTTAGTGGAGAAAAATTCCTTTTTTTAATGAAGAAAAGTTTCTATATTTTATTGGAAATGAGTCAGTATTAATCTAAAGCAGATCATAGTAAGATACATATTGCAATCTCTAACCACTGAAAATGCAACTCAAGAAAAAAATGTAAAAACTCAACAAATGAATTAAATCTAGAAGAACACTAGAAATTATCTATTTAAGATAATTATCTATTTAAGATAATAAGAAGACAGTGAGGAGCAATGAACCAAAAAAAACATGAATCAGAGAAAACACAGCAAAATTGTAGATGTAATACAACTGTATCAATAATTAAATTTGAGTGGATTAAACACTCCAATAAAAGGCAAATACTATCAAAGTGGATAAAAAAATAAAAGCAATATCCAACCATATGCTGTCTACAAAAAACACAAAGAAGAAAAAAGATGCCCTGGGGTGCCTGGGTGGCTCAGTCAGTTAAGCAGCTGCCCTCGGCTCAGGTCATGGTCCCAGGGTCCTGGGAACAAGACCCGTATCGGGCTCCCTGCTCAGTGGGGAGCATGCTTTTCCCCCTCCTTTTGCCTGCCGCTCCCCTGCTTGTGTTCCCTCTCCATCAAATAAATAAAATCTTTTTTTAAAAAAAGAAAAAGAAAAAGATGTACCATGGAAACATTAACCATAAGAAAATTATAGTAGCTATACTAGTATCAGACAAAATAATCTTTAAGATAAAAAAGTTATCAGAGAAAAAGAGAAAAGTTTTATAAATACGAAAGTGTCAATTCATCAGGAAACTATGACAATTATATACACATAAGCACTTAACAAGAGAACACCAAAATACATGAAGCAAAACCTTACAGAACTGAAGGGAGAAATAGGCAACTCCAAACAGTATTTGGAGACTTGAATATCCCACTTTTAGTAACTGATGTAATAACCAAGGAGAAAATCAGTAAGGACACACAAGGCTTGAACAACACTGTCAACCAACTTGACCTGACTGACAACTTGAGAACACTTCCAGCAGCAATAGCAGAATACACACTCTTTTCAAGCACACATGTGACAATCTCCAGGACAGACAATAGGGGCCAAAAAACAAGTGTCAATACATTTAAAAGGATTAAACTAATATAAAGCATATTCTCTACCACAATGGAATTAAATTAGAAATCAAGAGCACAAAGAAATTTGGGGATCCTCAACTATCTGGAAATTAGAAAACATCCCTCAATGATTTGAGAGTCAAAGAGGAAATCAAGGGAACTAGAAACTACTTCAAACTCAATGGAAATAAAAATACAAATCAAAATTATAGAACAAAGCTTTGGAAAGTCTTAAGAAGGAAATTTATAACTTTAAAAGGCTACAGGAGACAAAGCAAAGACTCAAGTCAACAATATGAACTTCCACCTTAAGGAACTAGAAAAAGGGGGCACCTGGGTGGCTCACTTGACTGCCTTCGGGTCAGGTCATGATCCTAGAGACCCGGGATCAAGTCCCACATTGGGCTCCCTGCTAGGCAGGAGGCCTGCTTCTCCCTCTCTCACTCCCCCTGCTTGTGTTCCCTCTCTGGCTGTGTTTCTCTCTGTCAAATAAAAAAAAAAAAAAGAAAAAAAGAAAAAGAGAAACTAGAAAAAGAAGAGTAATAATAAGGCAATAATAAATACTAGAGTAGAAACTAATGAGTTAGGAAAAAATAAAATCAATGAGACCAAAAGTTCATTCTCTGATCAGGAACAAGACAAGGACTATCTGACTCATGTCTTATCACTTCCAGTCAACACTGTACTCGAGGTACCAGCCAGTGTAATACGGTAGGAAAAGAAAATTTTTAATGTACAGATTGGAAAGGAAGAAGTAAAACTTCCTTACTCCCAGAAGACATGATTCTGTACACAGAAAACCCTAAGGAGTCCACCCAAAAATCTAGTATGATAGCAGAGTTATGCAAGTTCATAAGACACAAGATCAATATCCAAAATTCATCGTATTTCCATATACCAGCAATGAACAATCCAAAAATGAAAGAAACAATTCCATTTAAAACAGCATCAAAATTAATAAATAATTAGGAATAAATCTAACAGAAGTGTCAAATGATCATACATTGAAAAATATTATTGAGATATTAAATACTATCTACATAAGTAGAAGGAGACAGATACTGTGTTCTTGGATTGAAAGACTCAGTATTGTTAAGATAGTATTTCTCCCCAAACAAAGCTACAGATTCAACACAATCCAGGAAGTTTTTTATAGAAATTAATAAGAATGGCCATAAGTAGATAGCTGTTTGAAGCTGGGTTGTGAGCACTTGACGGTGCATTATGTTATTCTCTTCATTTTTGTAGGTATGAAGGAATTCATTATCCAAATAAAGGATAGGGATTTTTTGGTAGGAATTCATTATCCACAATAAAGTAGGCTTTCTGTTTGTTAAAAAAAAAAGTATTGGAGGAAAGAAAAAAATTAACAACTAATGAGGAACAATCAGAATTCCAAGCGCTGCCTTAATATTCCTTGCTCTTCATCCTCTGCCTTCATCACTGAGCTACAGGTTCATCCTGGCTCAGAGTCCACTCTCTGTGCACATGGCTAGCGCATGGGTACATAGAAAGCTAAAACTAAGAGAGCAAACAAGCAAGCTGACAAAGGGGGCATAAATGAAAGACAAAACATTTGCTACATCCATTCTTGTGGCTTAATCCATCACCAGGCTTAAATTTTTGGCAGCTAACAGCAACTCCACAACTGCACGTGTCAATCTCTAATGATCCACGTGCCAGACTGGAAGCTACCAGAGAACTGTTACAAAATGCTCCTCTATTGTTATGACAATTGCACAGTAATTTACTTGGATCTGAGCTAAGTACAAATTAGTGGTGCTCTAAGATCAAAGCATCCAGATCTTCAAAGTTACCATCTTCATTGCCCTACCTCATCCTGTCTGGAACACCTGCACATTCCTTTCACTTTCTATTCCCAAATGCACATTATAAAGCTCTGGCCAAAAGGGAAAGCAAAGACTATTTTAGTTTCCTTCCAAATATTTGGTGCTTTCCAACTTTACTCCTTCCTTTCCTAATGGAATAAATACTTTACACTTAGAAAGCATCATTAATCTCCTCTTAAGATCTTCACCAAATTGCCATGACTTGAGTAGAACAGGTGTTAAGCTGAAATAATGGCAGAAGTCCAATGTCACATAGCAGCATCCAGCCTCCCTCCAGTCAATGACTATAACAAATGTGATGTGCATGCCACTTCCTGCTGCTGTCTCTCAAAGCACAGGGGTCACCTGCTAGCAATAAATGAGGAAGCCCTATTCTAGGAATAAGTAAGAATTTGTCTGAATGGTCTGCAATGGGCAACTGGAAAGTTCCACCCACACCTTATTATGGAAACCCCCAAAACTTTATAAAAACATACAATCCTCAAGTTTTAAGAAGTATTAAATAGTTCTAACATATGATACTCCATAAATATTTTGTCTGGAAAAAAGTACACTTGGTTTTCTCATTTTGACCGATGACTACAAATTTCTCTCTACTCCTTGACCATGTTGAAGTTTCTCTCTTCTCCCTTGTCTAGAGCAATAATTTTACTTTTTAATGAGACAGACTATATGTCCAATAACATTTCCATGAGATCCATGAAAAAGGCAAATATCACTCTTTAGAATAATAAATAATTCATATCAAAACACTTAGCTTTAAAAGATTCCCACTTTAGGAGCAATCAGAATTTCAAAAATGCCCAGTGAAACATAATCTTGTCCATCCAAACTTTTTCATTTACATATAATTAAAAGAAAGGATTCACTTCTCCATAAATTTCTTTTTTCTTTGGATGCAGCAAAGATTATTACATCAAAGCAACTTTACTATTCAATTTCCTTATTTTATACAATTAAACTGCCAATCACCATCTGAGACAGAATCAGACAACTTGCTGCTGTTTCAAGAACTGAAATGATGACTTAATAAAAAAAAATGCATTCCAAGTTAGAAACACAAGTTCCTACTCAAAGTGCAGGGTTGTTGGTTTTTTTTAATGAATTTAAGAAACAGACTGAAATAATATTTTTAACCAATATTATCTCACAAGTACAGTAAAATTACTAATTTTTAAAATCCTTCTTCTTATACTATGGCAATTTTTGTGTTGGCCAAGGAAGTCACTTCCTCTCTCCAGGCTTCTAACAATGAACATATTCTGACAGGATTATACACACCACAACTCCACTACAGACCAAGATGGTTTTGGGTCAAATCCAAAACTTCTGGTTCAAATTAGGATAGTTATCAAATTAAGATAGTTCTGGTTCAACTGAGTCATCCTACACAGGCAGCTGAGACCATTTCAAGGTTAATTGCCTGCTGCGAGGTAACCCTGAACATCCCTGACGGCTGCATTTTATGGTAAACAGTTCTAAACAGAACTGGACCCCCAGAGGAGTTCCAAAATCAATTCAGCTTCCAGGTGGCCTTCAAGAGGAGGTTAAGTTACAGCCGAAACTGACCAAAAGGATGGGGTCTCTATCATCAGCAGGTGAGATGTCATCTCCCTAGCCATTCTGCCCCACTGGGAGCTAAGTATGCAAACATTTACTTTGTGAATTTGTATATCATCACTGAGTCAGCAGAATCAAATCTCTAACCTGAACTAACTCTACAGTTGCACTTTGGTGAAAAACTGATTCTTTAAGGAAGAGGGAGGGAAAGGTAACAAACATTTTTTTCTACTTTCACTTTTGGGATTTGAGTGTCTTTAAGGGTTTTTCTATTTGTGGGGAAAATAAAGTCTTTCAGTATTATGATTAATAATTTAAGCAGCTTAAGAAATTTTAAAAAATGCACAGGTGCCTGGGTGGCTTAGTCAGTTAAGCATCTGACTCTTGATATCACCTCAGGTCTAGAACTTAAGGTTCTGAGTTTAAGTCCCATATTGGGCTCCATGCTGGGCGTGGAGGCTACTTTGGGAGGGGAAAAAAAAAAAAAAAAGAAATAAAAAATGTATAGAATGTCATGATGCTCTCACACCAAGACAAGCTCATAGCCAATCTGCATCCAGTACAGGGTCAGAATTAACTTGCACTCACTTTTCCTCACTTCCGTGCTTTTAACACACATTCCCACCAATTGGGATAACTCAGATAATGGCTTTTATTATTAATAGTTACTTTTTGGGGCGCCTGGGTGGCTCAGTTGGTTTGAGCGACTGCCTTTGGCTCAGGTCATGATCCCGGACACCCGGGATCGAGTCCCACATCGGGCTCCCTGCTCGGCAGGAAGCCTGCTTCTCCCTCTCTCACTCCGTCTGTGTTCCCTCTCTGGCTGTGTTTCTCTCTGTCAAATAAATTTTTTTTAAAAAGTTACTTTCTGTTAGTAAAACTAACACCTGTCTCTTGTAAAAAAAAAAAAAAAGCCAACAAATATTATTAAAAAAAACTAGAAGTTCCTCTAATCTAACCTGACAACCACTATTTACAGACTTATATACACCCTTTAATGCATATCCCATTAGCTCTATGTACAGACTCTTAAATCATATCTTTTGACGGAAAGTGAAAATATGTTTCACCTACAGTACAGTCACTTGCTTTTTTCAATTAACAATTAGTGATGGCTATTTTGCACATATTGATACACAGATATCTACGCCTTTCTGACAAATATTGATAAGTATTCCACTACATGGACAGACTAACTATAATTTACACTTGACAGATATTCATGTAATTTCCAGTTTCCTGGGGATTACAAGCAAGAAGGTAACTAAGATCCTCCTAAATACATCTTCGCATGCATTTACAAGTATTTCCATAGGGTAAATTCCTGGAAGTGGAATGGCTTGGTTAAATGGTGTGACATGTAAAATACTGACAGATACGGCCAAATGCGCTCCAAACAGATTTTCTTAATTTATAATCCCAAATACCAGTAATGCCTGAGACCACCTGGTTTCCCTGCCCCACCCCACCACCAACAATAACCAATCTTTATCATCTTTGCAAATGAAAGAGATTAAAACTCATCATGCTAATTTCAATCTGTCCTTTTAATTATTAGGGACGCTGTGCTAGCCTTCCATGTTACCAGATGTGTGACCCTGGGAAGGTGTTTAATCTGTCCATGCCTCAGTTTCCTTGTTTTTAAAATGGGTATAAGAGTAATGTTTTCCTCCTGGGGGAACTGTGAACATTGAATGAGATAAGGCAGCTAGGACACTTAGCACAGAGCCGGGCACACAATAGGAATTGAACAACAAAGATTTATTGAACAATGAGGTAAATATAATATTCTATCAGGCAGACTTCCCAGAGTGACCTCAGCAATTACCACTGCTGGTAATTCGAGCACTGTTCAATGTTTGCTATTATCAAGTGCACTACATTCTTTCAGTAAATTGCTCTTTTGTCTGTTTAGGACCATTTTCTAAGGCTATTCTCCAAGGATTTGAAAAGTGTTACAGTTCTTCCTTCTAGGCTTGAAGAAAAATGAGCTAGCAACAATGTGCTACCTATCAAGTTTTATGAACTAAAAAAAAAAAGACTTCTTTTACAAGCAATAACTGAAAGACTGAGTATTATATATTTATAAACACACACATATTTCTTATGTGTGACTTTTCTTCTACCAGTAAAAAATAAAGATAAAAATAAAAGTTTAAATGATATTATCTTATAAATCTCATACAATGTCTGATCTTAACCAAATTTCTCAAAAATAACCAAGAAGTTACTTTAAGAAAGCTGGAAAGCATCACCCCATCTTAATAAAAATTAAAGGCAAAAAAAAAGCTACAAAATCACAACTCTTCTTGAACCCAACAAAGAGCTAAGGCTACAAAGACAACCAAGGAGCCTGAAGTCCTAGATAACTTCCACTTAGGAGAGAAGAGACGCATGGCCTATCCCAATAGTGGTACAGCCCATGAGAAAGACATGCCTAGCACACAAATTGAATCTAGTGAGACAGGGGACAACATGGATGAAGGAATTTAAAGCTAGAGCAGAGAAACAGAAAAGCTAAGACAGAATCAAATGGAAATGATAGAAATTTTTTTAAAAAGCTATCACAGATAGTAAGTACCAGAGACAGATTCACCAAGCTGATGTAAGAATCAACAAAGGTGCAAATTGTTAACAGAATCCCGGAAGAAAGAAAGAATGGAAAGGTAGAAATATTTGAATACTTAATGGCCAAGGATTTTTCAAACATAATGAAAAACATCAAGCTACAGACCCAAGGGGTATACAGGACCCCAAACAAGATAACAAAATCACATCACATCCAAATTGCTGAAAACTAAAAACCAGAAGAAAACCTTAAAAGCTGCTGGGATAGAGACAGGAACTGTGGAGACCTTCAGAGTAACAAAAAGGTGAACTACGGCAGACTAGGCATCAGGAACAATGCAAGTTAGAAGACAAAGGTGCAGGGCGCCTGGGTGGATCAGTTGGTTAAGTGACTGCCTTCAGCTCGGGTCATGATCCCGGACACCCGGGATCAAGCCCCACATCGGGATCCCTGCTGGGCGGGAAGCCTGCTTCTCCCTCCCTTACTCCCCCTGCTTGTGTTCCCTCTCTCCCTGTGTTTCTCTCTGTCAAATATATAAATAAAATCTTAAAAAAAAAAAAAAAAAGACAATGGTGCAACATCTTTAAAATACTGAAGGAAAACGATTCAATGCAAAAGTCTATGATACCCTGAAAAAAAATGTCTTTTAAAAATAAGTATAAGGGGCACCTAGGTGGTTCAGTCACTAACTGTCTGTCTTCAACTCAGGTCATGATCCCAGGGTCTTGGGATCGAGTCCCACATCGGCTCCCTGCTCAGCGGGAAGCCTGCTTCTCCCTCTCTCACTCCCCCTGCTTGCGTTCTCTTTCTAGCTGTGTTCCTCTCTGTCAAATAAATAAATAAATAAATAAATAAATAAATAAATAAATAAATAAATAAAAAATTAAAACGTTTTCAAACAAATTTGAGAGGATTCTTTCCCAGAAGACCCACACCATAAGAAATATTTAAGGTAGTTTTTCAGTCAAAAGATAATGTGAGAGGACAAGAGAAGCACCCTGGACAGTGGCAAGGAGGGTAGGGGTGGGGCAGCACATGCCAGGGGCTGGGGACCCCCTGGGGGTCAAGGTTCAGAGTTTGCAAGTTTGAGGCCCAGCCTCAGATGTGGAATCAGAAGCTCAGAAAGGTGAAGTGACCTCCCAACGCCACACAGCTAAGTGGCCATGACTAAATTGGAAACCTGGAGTGTCCAGTTCCAAATTAGTGCCAAGTGAAGTTCTGAGAAACAAAAGAAGAAGGAAAAGTTAACAGGCCACTGGTGCCACCATGTTTTTGGAAATAAAACATTGCAGAAGGGGAAGCGGAAAGTAAGGGCCAGGCCCCGTGGGGCCAACAGACAGCTGAATCTACACTGTTGCTGAGTTTGTTCTGTGTGCAGCTGCTGGTGGAAACAGTGTCTCCAGGGCCAGGAGCCCATGTACAGGGGCCCACATTAGCCCCCCATCTTCAGCCTCAGGTGTGACCCAGACCCCCACGGGAGATATGTGCATCCAGTGTTCAGACCAGGGACATTAGTACATTTGCACTATTGTGCAACTGTCACGACCATGCACCTCAGAACTGTCTTCCTTTTGAAAGCTGATATGAAGGCTCATACGGGAGACCCCTGGGTGGTTCCTGGATAACACAGTCGGTTAAGCATCTCTTTTTTTTTTTTTTTTTTAAGATTTTATTTATTTGACAGAGAGAAACACAGACAGAGAGGAGACACAAGCAGGGGGAGTGAGAGAGGGAGAAGCAGGCTTCCTGCCAAGCAGGGAGCCCGATATGGGACTCGATCCCAGGTCTCCGGGATCATGACCTGAGCAGAAGGCAATGGCTTAACCAACTGAGCCACCCAGGTGCCCCAAGCATCTGACTCTTAACTTCAACTCAGGTCATGATCTCAGGGTTGTGAGATACAGCCCCATGACAGGCTCCATGCTTAGCATGGAGCCTGCTTAAGATTCTCTCTCTCCCTCTGGCCCTCCCTGAAACTTCTATGCACATGCACTCAAAAGAAAGAAAGGAAGGAAGGAAAGAAAGAAAGAAAGGAAAGAAAGGAAAGAAAGCTTCCTTCCTTCCTTCCTTCCCCTCCCTTGGGGAGGGAGGGGAAGGAAGGAAGGAAGGAAGGAAGGAAGGAAGGGGAAAAGAAAGATAGATTCCACTGTATGGATATGCCACATCTTGTTTATCCATTAGGGACACTTAGGTTGCTTCCAAACCTTTTGGCTACTGTGAACAGTACTGCTATGATTGTGGGTGTGGAAATACCTGATTCCTGGCTTTCCATTCTTTTTGGTATATACATAGATTTACTGGATCATATGGTAATTCTATTTTTTTCCAGTTTTATTGAGATAGAATTGACATCCAGCACTGGAAAAGTTTAAGTTGTAGAGCATAGTGACTAAACTTACATACACTGTGAAATGACAACCACAGTAAGTTTGGTTAGCATCCATCATCTCATATAGATCAAAAAGAAAGAAAGAAAAGATAATGTGAGGAATCTAGATTTACCTAGATCTACACAAGAAACTAGGGGTTCCTGAAATGGTTTAAAAAGAAGAAAGTACAAAACAAATTAAAATAAATTTTAAAACTGTTCATTAGTTACCAGCAGCCACCATTCAGGTCCTCAGCAGTCAGATGTGGCTGGTGGCTACCATCAAAGACACAGTATTTCTGAAGTAGCATGAAGTTCAATTGGACAACACCCTCTAAAAGGTAACTTAGTGTCTAAAGCAAAAATAACAACAAGGTATTATGGGGTTTATAACACATGAAATACAATATCATGACAATAGTGTTAAGCATTCTTACAAGGTTCTTGTACAATAGATCAAGTAGTAGAGTATTTGAAGGCAGACTATGATAAAGGAAAGATGTATATTGTAAGCTTTGGGCAAACCCTGAAATGGGTTAGAAAAGGAGTACAACTAATAAATTATTAAAGGAGACGAAAGTGGATTAAAAAAAACATACTTGGGGCTCCTGGGTGGTTCAGTTGGTTAAGCATCTAAATCTTGGTTTCAGCTTAGGTCATGATCTCATAGGTTGTGGATAAAGCCCTATATTGGGCTCCTTGCTTAGCAGGGAGACTGCTTCTCTCTCTCCCCCTCTGTCCCTCCCCCTCGTGCTTGCTCTCTTTCTCTAAAATAAATAAATCCTTTAAAAATGAAGTTTAATGGGGCGCCTGGATGGCTCAGTTGGTTAAGCGACTGCCTTCGGCTCAGGTCATGATCCCGGAGACCCGGGATCGAACGCCACATTGGGCTCCCTGCTCGGCGGGAAGCCTGTTTCTCCCTCTCTCACTCCCCCTGCTTGTGTTCCCTCTCTAGCTGTGTTTCTGTCAAATAAATAAATAAATAAAATCTTTTAAAAAATGAAGTTTAAGAAATAAAATACATAATCCAGAAAGAAAAAGAAAAAACACACAGGGCCAGGCATAACACCTGTTCCAACAGCCAGACTACATAGCTAAAAAGGCTGAATTTTATTATATGTATGTAAATTGTGCCTCCCTAGACCAGTTTTATTTTTAATCAGAGAAAAAAGTAACAAAGGAGTCTCTGTCCTGATACTAGGACATCATTTGGCACAACAACAGAGGCGTAAGACTTAATACTTACTTCACTATTATATACAGAATTATTTCGTGTTTGAAAGTACGGCTGCCTCATGGACAGCAAGTTTCCAGGAAGTGTGCAAATACAGGTAGCCCTTGCTGGTGATCACAGTTTATAAGCAATAAAGCTAGGATTCAACTTAAGCCCAGATTAATGTAACCCCAAAGTTCACCCTAAATCCACTTTACTAAATCCAACAGGATTTATTATTTGATATTTGATATTTATGAACTGAGTTATAAATGTACTTCAAGAACCAGCTCTTGATAAAACAGAGTAGGGGTCTTACACGATTCTTTGCCCCGATACTGGCATTGGGAATGCCTATGAGATTAGCACTCTGCCAAACACAGCACGTCTGGTGCACTGGTCATCCTAACGGAGTATCCACCTGCCAGTTGAACAAACAAGACATGAGACTGGGAACTGACCAGTCAATGTAGGCACACATGGGTGATTGTCGTCAGACCTTCAATGGTTGCTGGACAACTCATGTCCCAGACACAGAGGGAGGCGCCCTCCCCACCAGGAGTGGGCACTGATCCCCAGCCTCCCACATCTTCCCTCTTGGCCAATGACATGAGATAAGAAAATGTACCAGCAGACTGTCTATAAAGAGGGAGGATTTAAAAAGGCAAAGGGAATAGAGAAGCTAAATATTTTTTCATATGAAAAATCTATAAGGTTATTTTGGGGTTTTTTAAAGATTTTATTTATTTATTTGACAGAGAGAGAGATAGCAAGAAAAGGAACACAGACAGGGAGAGCGAGAGAAGGAGAAGGCTTTCCACGAGTATGGAGCCCAATGTGGGGCTCGATCCCAGGACCTGGGACCATGACCTGAGCGGAAGGGAGACGCTTAATTACTGAGTCACCTGGGCACCCCCTAAAAAGTTATCTTTTTTAAAGATTTTATTTATTCTTTTGACAGAGAAAGAGAGAGAGCACAAGCAGGTAGAGCAGCTGGCAGAAGGAAAGGGAGAAGCAGACTCCCCGCTGAGCAGGGAGCCCAACATGGGGCTTGATCCCAGGACCCTGGGATCATGAACTCAAGCAAAACCATTACTTTTAAAAGTCACTTAATGCAGAATACTGACAAACTGAGTCAAGGGACCTCACCTCCAAAACTGAGAAGCGTGCAACAGAGGCATATATCTTTACTACTATTTATGTAGTTTTTAAAAAACAGAAATTGAGGGGCACCTGGGTGGCTCAGTCGTTGGGCATCTGCCTTTGGCTCAGGTCATGATCCTGGGGTCCTGGAATTGAGTCCTCTTCAGGTTCCCTGCTCAGTGGGGGGCCTGCTTCTCCCTCTCCCACTCCCCATGCTTGTGTTCCCTCTCTCACTGTGTGTCTCTCTGTCAAATGGATAAAATCTTTTTTAAAAAATAGCATCTAGGGATGCCTGGGTGGCTCAGTTGGTTGGGCGACTGCCTTCAGCTCAGGTCATGATCCTGGAGACCCGGGATCGAGTCCCACATCGGGCTCCCTGCTTGGCGGGAGGCCTGCTTCTCCCTCTCTCACTGCCCCTGCTTGTGTTCCCTCTCTGGGAGAATAAATAAATAAATAAAATCTCTCTGTGAAATAAATAAAATCTTAAAAAAAAAAGCATCTAATATGTGATCCATTTAAAATAAATAAAAAATTTAAATGTTTTTTTTTAATTTAAATGTTTTAAAAAAGAAATTGATAATATTTTGAGTATTGTTACCATGGTCTTTCAATTCCTAAACTAATATTTTAAGGCCCAGAGGATTATGATCTTATGATAGAAGTGAAGTGATGAAGGAAAGAAAACTGGATGTATTTACAACTCACTTTATTGAAAGCATGAACCTCATGAACCTCAGTACTCGGTACCTACAAAGCACCATTCACTAGAAATATAGAAACATTGTCAACTGTGTCTCAGGAGCTTACAGTCCACTTAAGGGAAGAGATGACTCCAACAATGTGACAAAGCAACAGGCACTAAATAGAGGTTTAGAACTCGGCCTGCATGAACACAGCGGTAGGAATACTGCACTCTGTCTACACTGGGGGCTGAGGAAACGCCTCACCAAGGAAAAAATACTACAGCTTGTCCTTAGAAAGTAAGCAGGGGCTCAAGGCACATAAACACTGGGCTAATGAGGGAGTTTGCTGTATCCAGAAGGAATGCAAAGACAGTTTTTAGAAAAAGTGACCAATTCTCAAGTCTGGAAACGTTGGCCCCATCCCATCACCTTGAAATGCATCAGTGTTATTCATTTCAGCAACAGATAGCCAGTTAGTGAGGAGAAAAGGAAGGCACAAAAGCCTGACTGGCGACAGGTCATAAGCAGAACAGAATTAAAGCCCAGTCCCTCAGGTTCACGTGTGGCGGCTCATCTGTGACAGCTCTGCTAGGAAAGCTAAGTGGACCTAAGAGAAATCCAAGGGGCGCCTGGGTGGCTCAGTTGGTTAAGCAACTGCCTTCGGCTCAGGTCATGATCCCGGAGACCCGGGATCAAGTCCCACATCGGGCTCCCTGCTCAGCGGGAAGCCTGCTTCTCCCTCTCTCACTCCCCCTGCTTGTGTTCCCTCTCTGGCTGTGTTTCTCTCTGTCAAATAAATAAAATCTTTAAAAAAAAAAAAAAAAGAAGAGAAATCCAAAAGTCAAACCCACGATTTATGGTGGCAAATCTATAAATCTATCAAATGAAAAACTCAACAGAACAGGAGATGGAGACTTTGCACCTTTTCTGCCAAAGGATGGGAGCTTCCACTGTTCCCTCCAATTCCACGGGCTGCCGTCATCTGCCAGATAACAGAGAGGGTGAGTGACACCCCTTTGTAGGTGAGTAACGCTCCAGCTTTCACCTCTGATGTCTAAGTAGACATCATCCTAACCAGCAAGACGTGAGGCACACTGAGGATTTAAGAAGGTACCTGAAATGGCTACAAAAAATGAGAGGTGCCCCTGATCAGCAGCCTTGGCTGGCACAGGCCCTCAGTCCATTAGATGGCTATGCAATGCACTGATGAATCAAGGAGACATCTGTTCATAATACCCCAAGGAGATCCAAACAACAGCAATAAATTAAGAATCAGTCTGCTTTCTATATATGCTCTCCATGGCCTGCAAGCAGACAACTGGATTTCAACTAGATTACGGGGTAGAAAATGGGGCCAAAATTTAGGACTTATTCAGGGGAGTCATAGCTTTGTTCGAACTCACTCACATGGGAAATGGCCCAAGATCACGAATGAACAGCGTAGCACAGACTCATTCTGTTTTAGAAAAACAGCACCGAGGACAATTCCTGGTGCCACCTGAGTACAGGGGAGAAAACATTCTCAAGGGTAGTTTTTGTTTCTGGTCTGCTTATGAGCTCCTTTGGCTGTGGAGAGATCAAATGCCCTTCCCCAAACTCCTTTAGGAATTAAATGGCCAGTTTAGCAGCAATGAGAACTTCAGAAATAAGACATTTCTTTCTTTATGATTATTTCCTGCACTTTAAAACACCCTTTCTTTTCTTAGGGAGAGAAAATGCACACCTACACACAAACACACACGCAGGCTGCAGTCGTAGGTTTATTGTAACTCTAAGAGGAGAAAAGGCCTATTTTTGCCCTTTACATTTCAGTTCAGTGAGAAGAAGTGAGATATAAAGACTGGAAAGGAAAGGATTTTAAATTTATATGATTTTCTATGAAAAAAAACTATGACTATCTGACTTTTAAAAATAAGAACCAAAAGCAATAAAGTAGCGAGTTATATAGAAAAATAACATTTTCAGCTGTACAGTTTCATATAAAGTTAAACACACACTCACCATACAATCCAGTAGTCTGACTCCTATGCATTTAAGCAGCAAAAATGAAAATGTATGTCCATAAAAGACCTTGTGAATTTTCACAGCAGCTTTTTTCATCATGGCCAAGAACTGGGAACAACTCAAACATCCATTCCCTGATGAGAGGATTTTTTTCCCACGGTGAGATCCACAGAAGGGAATATTATTTAGCAATAAAAAGCAACAAGCTACCAATCCATGCAGCAACATGGATGAATCTCAAAAGCATTATTCTATCTGGAAGAACAAAGCACCAAAGGCCATCAGCTGTGAGTCCACTGCCATAGCCTTCTGAAAAAGGCAGAGCTGCAGTGACAGAAAGTGAATCCGTGGTCACTGTGAGCTGGAAACGGGAATAGGACTGCCTGGGCTAGGGGCACGAGGGAACTTCTGGGGTGATGATAATGCAGCATCTATCAACCATGGTAGTGATTACACCACGGTAAATACGTGTTAAATTCACTGAACTGTTAACTTAAGATTCGTAGGGTTTCACTGTTACACAAATTATAAAAAAATGGGCAACTTCTCTTACACCAACATAAATGCCTACAAAATACAATGAAAAAATATCCCATCCATAGTAGCAATGAAAAACAGTAAAATGTAAGAATACATTTAAAAGGGACACCAGGGTGGCTCAGTCGGTTAAGCGTCTGCTTGTGGGATGGAGCCCTGAGTCAGGCTCCGGCTCAGTTGGGAGTCTGCTTCTCCCCCTGCCTCTTCCTCTCCCTCTGCCTACTACTCCCCCTGCTTGTGTGCTCACTCATGCTCTCTCTCTCTGACAAATAAATAAAATCTTTAAAAAAAATTTAAGAAATATGTAAGACCTCATGAAAAACTACAGAACTTTACTGAGCAACATAAGAGGGACCTGAATAAACAGAGATATATATACCAACTTACAGGATGATTCAAAATCGTAAAGATGTCAAAATCATCTGTAACCTAAAAGACGCTGAATCAAAATGCCAAAGGGAGTTTGAGAGAAAACAGCAAGTCAAGCTTTGATCGGGAAAAATAAATGTATAGAAACAAAAACACAAAATTAGCCTTTTTTAAATTAATAAGGAAAAGACAACAGCCATCCATCAATTCACAGCCAACTCATAAAAGAAGAAACAATGGGGCGCCAGGGTGGCTCAGTGGGTTAAAGCCTCTGCCTTCCGCTCAGGTCATGATCTCAGGGTCCTGGGATAGAGCCCCGCATCGGGCTCTCTGCTCAGCAGGGAGCCTGCTTCTTCCTGGCTTCTCTGCCTGCCTCTCTGCCTGCTTGTGATCTCTCTGTCAAATAAATAAATTATTTTTTAAAAAGAAGAAGAAGAAACAATGACAACAACACACATACATAAAAAGGGTTCAGCCTGTCTAGTAATTCCTGTCAGCAAAGACCATTCCCAAGAAGAATGTCTGTCGCACTGCCATAATTTACAGTATCTCCCATCAAATCTGGGATGCCACTTGTAAGATGCCTCAGTGCTTTTCGGTCTATCAGGAAATGAGAGAAAGTACTGCCAATGAAATTATGACACATATCGAACTATATCATGTTGTTCAGTTTGAGGGATATCTAGGAAATGTACATCTTAGTGTCATGATATACAGTAATACAAAACTGGAAACAAGCTAAATTTCCAACATGTACCCCTATAACAAAATATTACAGTCATTTAAAATGATGATGTCACAGAGGTATATACAGATGAACAGTGGAAAGATGTTCATGATCTATTAGGTGAAAAAGGAGGTTATTTGACACTATGTTTAACAGAACACCACTGTGTTAAGAAATCATTATTGATATGTACATCTGCATTGAAAAAGTCTAACAGCTTTGTATCAGAACGTCCCAGTGGTTATCTCTGGGTGGAAAGAGTTTAGTTTAGCTTTGTTTTTGTCTTCCGTTTGCTCACCTGTCTTTTCTGAAAGTGAGATCACAAATGGAGTTCACTTTTGTAATAGAAAATAAAATAAGGTGCCCACCCACCTTGTCATCTGTTTAAATCTAAGTCTTCAAAAGGCACATGTTCCTGGGGCACCTGAGTGGCTCAGTTAAGTGTCCAACTCTTGATTTCCGCTCAGGTCACGACCTCAGGGCTGTGAAGTCAAGCCCCGAGTCAGACTCTGGGCTGGGCATGGCGTCTGCTTGGGACTCTCTTCCTCTCCCTCTGTCCCTCCCCCCTGTCTCAAAGAAGTAAATAAATCTTTTTTTTTTTTTAAGGCACACATTCCTTAAAGGGGCAATATTTACAAGGGGGAAAAATATCTTGGAAATCTAAAAGGTCAGACAGGAAAAGGTTAAACAAATGATGGCCACTCATTCCAAGGAATATTACATTCCCCTTAGTGAAATATAGAAATGTTCAGAAAATCAACAGAAAACAGCAATAGAAAAGAAAACACCACTTGATTGACATCAATTTTAACCAAGAAAAAATAACTGTCTGTCCCTAAGACTATGAAGTTATAGTCCTAAAAAGAAAGATCAATTAAGGCATCAGGTTTCGTTAACTATGTGCTTTTACCTTTTCATTATTTATTCATATAAAATTACTTTAACAGAGGTAATAAAAAATACACACTTTCCAGAACCACTCAGCATTCTACAGGTCTCTAACATTACTGCCCAAAAACATTCCACATAGAAACAAATGGCCCATAGATAGCAAACTGTTCCCCTCCTGTCTTCTCTAAACTCCTCTTTACAAGTTTGTTTTTTCAGTAACCTATTCTAAAAAGGACAAAATTTCAGGTAGAAGTGTCTATGCTGCAGAGAAATGCAGCAAAAAGTTTCTTTCATCTCTTTCTGTGTGTGCTTTTCTCTATTTTCTGGTTAAAGAAAACATTTTCAAGTGCATAAAAACAAGGAACTAAAATTAGACAGACACTAACCGAACCTTGACTCAAGGTGGGGAAAACGTTATTTTTAAACTAAGAAATATTTATAGGCCCATGCTTTATGGAAAAGGAAGACAGGCATGCTAATGTATGTCAATGGAACAGCCTAGGGCAGGGACAGGAGACTCGAGAAGAGAAAATAACTTTCATTCCATGTTTATATTCCAGAAACCGCGGGCATTTCACGTATTTTCTCTCACGGAATAGGAATCAGGACCAATAATTATAGAATATTTGAGGACTCTATTCAAGTAACATTAAAGAAAGTGCAAACAGCTCATGCCAGACCACGAAAGTGCCCCTCCTCCTCCCACTGCCATCCATACAACCAGCGACACTCCCCAACCCTGGGAGAGTGACTCTGTTCTAGACACTCCATCATCCTTGCAGGACAGCCAGTACTTTTCAGAGCTCCAGATGAAAGTTATAAGGTTCTTAAAAAAGACACAGAAGTGAAATCTAGGACACTTAACAGGTGATATTAAGAAATAAATCTTAAAAACCTGTTAAAACCACATTCATCTTGACATTCATAGCACCACTCAAAAACCTTCAAGAGTGCTTTACCTCCTACCACATCAATGTCTTCTTTTTATTCACTCACACCCATGAGGTCAAAAAGAGAGCACCTGCGGTGAATCCCCAGTCCAGGGGGTAGGAGGGCAGTTGTGTCTTCAGGGGTGGGTAGGTAAGGGCTAAGGAATGAAGGAAGGGGCACAAGTCATTGCACTCTGGAGGTTGAGGAGAGGGAAGGGCTGCAGGGAAGAACTACTCTTTGAGCAAACTCAGTTGGTAGGTGTGTCGATTCTAGGGGGAAAGAACCACTATGCAAGGGTAAGGGACGGGAACCATCTCGGAGAAATGGGAAGAGAAATGCAAAGGTTGACTGGGTTGCATGATCCAAGTTCACAAGTTTCCCCTAAGAACAAGCACCTAAATTTTCATTTTAAAAGCACTGCATGTTTTAACTAAAGTTAGAGCTTTAATGCTTTGCCTCCCTAAAGACCATTTCCCTTCTCCATGCCCACACCATCACCCCCATTCTTCCTATATCAGAAGCCTGATTCTCTTTGGGGGATCCTCCTTCCACCTGTTCGGGAAGGAGACTCCCATGACATCTGCCTGGTCCCAACGGATGGAGCTAGGTAAGTCTAGGCTGTTGGGGCCTCATTTCCCCTTGCCAGTGACAGGTAAGGACATGGCCCATGGCGCATAAAATAAGACATGCATGACAGGAAAAAGCCCTCTTCTTCACTAGATGTTACTGTGTCCCCTAGAATGGGTGCAGCACCTTGTGTCATGAGGGAAGGCATCTCCCATACAGCAAGAATGGCAGAGAACAAAGGCGGAAAGTGCTTGGATCCTTGAAAATGTCATCAAAACTGACTAAATCAACCCTGAAACTGACATACTTCTTGTTATAGAAGATAATACATTCCTTTTTTTTTAAGCTACTTTTAGTTAGGTCTTCATTAACTCTCGCACTATTAACCTGAAGCCATCTTGGCTTTATTTGTAAGCATTTTTACTTGTGTTTGCATTCCTTCTAAAACAGGGAGTTTTCTATTAATTAGGCCTTCCCAGAAACTTTGGAGGAAATGCCCTAGGCAGTAGACATAACACTCCAGCCATTGGAAAAGCACAGCATCTTCCCCAAGTTCATAGTCAGTCCCAGGATTAGATGAATCAGTCCTCCAAAATCTGTACAACTCTGAATGCTGAACTCTACCCCACATACCATTCAGTTCACCCATTCCTACTGTATAGCTCAGTGACCCCTTAGGGCACTCAGAGTTGAGCTGCACGGCCATCACCACAGTCAATTTCAGAGCATTCATCACCTCAAAAGAAACCCCAGGCCCATTAGCACTAACTCTCCAGGCCCTTCAACCCCTCCAGTCCTAGGCCACCCCCAATTTACTCTCTGTTGCTATGAATTTACCTGCTCTGGACACTTGAAACAGAATCATTACATGTGCGACCTTTTGTGACTGGCTTCTTTCACTTCAGGTTTCAAGGCTCACCCAGTTGGAGCATGAATCAGTACTTCCTTCCTTTTTAAGGCTGAACAATATTCCACTGTACAAACAGACCACATTGTGTTTATCTGTTCAGCACTGGATGGACATTTGGGTTGCTTCCACTATTTGGCTATTACGGGAGATGCTGCTGTGAACATTGACGCACAAGTGTCTGTGCGGACCTCTGTCTTCCATTCCCTCGGACGTACACCTAGGAGTGAAACTGCTGGGTCACTCAAAAACTTTGTGTTTAATGTTTTAAGAAGCCACCAGGCTTTTCCCCACAGCCTGCAGGTGCTCCAGTCTGTATTTCCACCAGCATGATAGGGATAGTCTGGGAGACTTCTGAGAGGACTACGGTTTCTTTGTCCTCATATCCTCCATCTCCAGTAGGTACTCAAAAACCTTGTTCAATAAATGTATGCTAGCAAAAGGGGCTTAAAGAGAAAGCCAGGGGCACCTGGGTGGGTGGCTCAGTTGGTTAAACACCTGCCTTCAGCTCAGGAATGGTCCTGGGATAGAGTGAGTGACTCCTTCTGCCCCCTCCTATCCCCATGCTCATATGCATGCTCGCCCTCAATCTCTCTCTCAAATAAAAAAAAAAAATCTTAAAAAAAAAAAGAGAGAGAGAGAGAAAACTAAGAGCGGAGTCACAGGGCACTTTTCAAGAGCTGGTTTCCTCCCTGATGGGCTCCTGACATACACACTCTGCTCCTTCTGTCCCCTGAAGAAGCCACCCCGACTTATGCAGAAGAGTTTTATGTGCTTACGGTCACACTTGAAAAACATCCTAATGAAAAGCAAAGGGCACCTCCTGGGACCTGCACCAGCCTGAGAGCTGCCTAATAGTTTTCGGGAATCATCCAGTTGCAGCAATCATAATCCAGCTGTCCGATGGGACATCCCAAACTGCCCCAGGAGGGAAACTTTTCAGGTGGACCAATAAACACAGTTGGGGAGAACACCACTCCCCAGAGAGGAGGGCTGCCATTGGCTCTAAAACAGGCCCCTTGGTACCCATGATCATTTCCCACCCGCCCCACCTCCTCAGCAAACGGCAGGATGGAGCCTGGCTGACCTCCAAACTCACCCATCTAGCCACACAGGGACCCTGCCTTCCCTTTGCCCTAAAGGAGGAATACTGTTTTTCTGATTAGAAACTCAGTTTCCTCCTCTTCTACCCTAAAAAGTACTAACATTTGGTAACACTGACAAGTTTACATACTCTTTCTTGTTTTAACTACATAAAAACAAATAAAAATGAACTATGAACTGATGACCATGTTTGGGAGTTGAGCTCTTTCAGTGGCCAATTTTTTTTAGAAAAATGTTCTATATTAAGGCCACATTGTGGGAACATGGCTGGCTGTGGACAGTATCCCACATCCCCGCGTTCTAAGGATAGCTAACAAGCAGAGTGTGTCCCAGGCGGGCATAAGAGGCCCATGGGCTCACTCGACCCTACAGAAACCGGAGGGGAAGACTAATTTTACCATGCTGTATTTAGATAGTTTGAAATTCATTTGAACAAGAAAATTCCTAGAGTTGTTTTGTGTGGGTTTTGTGGTCAATATTTAAATAGTCCTTTTTTTTTTTTTTTTAAAGCTTGCCCTAGATACCAATTGTTTATCTAACACACAATTCCCAAGTTGCCAGATCCAATGCCAGCCTGAAAGGGACAGCCAAAATCCATATGTTTATCAGTAAGAAAAGGTCTCTAAACACGTCATATCTACATTCTAATTTTATCTTAACCATAATACCACTGCAAGTTACAGTAAACAATGTCATTATTTCAATCAAGACACACAATTCATAGTATTACCTATTATTACCAGATTGACTCTCAACTTGGAAGATGTTTTCGGAAATATCCAATGGCTAAATGTGGCTTTTTACAGGGTGGTTCTTATAAGTTTCGAGTTTCTCACTTTCAAAAAGTGGTAGAGGTTTGTCACAAGGACAAACATACAGTTACCATAAGGCCCAGGGCACCTGGGTGGCTCAGTGGGTTAAAGCCTCTGCCTTCAGCTCAGGTCATGATCTCAGGGTCCTGGGATCGAGGCCCGCATCGGGCTCTCTGTTCAGCGGAGAGCCTGCTTCCTCCTCTCTCTCTGCCTGCCTCTCTGCCTACGTGTGATCTCTCTCTCTGTCAAATAAATAAATAAAATCTTAAAAAAAAAAAAAAAAGGCCCAGCAATTCCACTCCTAGGCATATACCCAAGAGAATTAAAAACATGTACAAGGGAAAAAAAAAAAAAAACATGTACATGAACGTTCAGAGCAGCACTATTCACAACAGTCGAAAGGTGATAATATGTCTGTCACTGGATGAATGGATAAACAAAATGTGGTCTATCCATATAATGCAATGTTTCTCTGACATAAAAAGGAATGAAGCCCCAGTACACGCTGCAATGTGGATAAACCTTGAAAACATGATGCTAAGTGAGAAGCCAGACACACTATGATTCATTCATATGAAGCATCGAGCAGAGACAAATGCATAGAGACGAAGAGGAGACTTGTGGTTGTCAGGTGCTGGGGGGAGGATAAAGAGATGGCGAGTGACTACTAATGGACACAGGGTTTTCTTTTTGGGGTGATGAAAATGTTTGAGAATCAGAGGTGATGATTGTGCAACACTCTGAATGTACTAATGCACTGAATTATTAATTTTACGTTCCATAAATTTCACGTCAATTTTTAAAAAGCTAACAGGGCATCAGGAAATTGCAGGATAACAGCAAGGATGGGAATGTGAGGGAAGTGGCAGAATATGAGGCTTTAGAAAGTTCTAGATATGGCACAAGAAGCCCATCTGTAGGACCAAGGTCAGAGAAAGTTTATGAAAGCAGTCAAGACAGCACCACCAGGCCTGCAGTTTAGACGGAGAGGCAAGGTAGGTTTTGACAAATCCTGAGTCCCCAATCCAAGGATTTTTCAAACAATCTTACAAAGACTAACACAAGAAATGTCATCCCCCAACCCGAGTCCACGCACTGGACGAGCAGCTCACAATTCCCCATGGAGAAGCTTAAACTAGATATCTGACGTAAATAAACATTTTTCTTTATCTATAGAAGGCGGGAAGAGGAAGTGTTGTATTCATGGTCTTGAATCAGCCATAATATTAACTCACAACTACTCAGAGAGATGACTGCGCCTTTTGCCCACCAGATATAAAGTCACTCGTATCCCTCACGCTGTTCGCAACCCAGCTTTAGTATCCTGCGCAGCCCCACCAGTTGCAGGACACTGGGTGCGCTTTCTGGTCTACTGTTTTCATGCTCTCCCTTACTGGGATCACACCATTCTTCACACTCATGGCCTGGCAGAGGCGAAGCTCAGGGCTCCATGAGGCACACGGGAACGGCAGTGAGTACCAAAGATGAGTTCTGTCTGGCTATGGGGGAAGCCTGCAGTTGACATCCTCCCTGAATCACACTGGGGCACAGAGCTTCCTGCTGCTAAGCTTGAGGTTTCGGCAGTACCGGGCTCATGCTCCCACTGTGCCCCCTGGTTCTCGTAGCTGCTTATGGGATAACATCTATTATGTGGGTTTCAGTGCTGATGAGAACAGGTTTGGGGGGGCGGGGTAGGGCGAAAACCAAGAACTGCCAAACACCTACCATGTGCTAGGTGCTCGTATGTGCATTATCTCCTTTAATCCCAACCAAAGCCCTTCAGGTTAGGCAATCTGCAACCCCCCGGAGAGAAAACCAACAGGCAGACTGCCATTTATTAAGCAATTACATATTAATTACTTTAAAAATTAAGAGCTGACAATCCATTGTCCTAAGAATTGAATATTACTTTTTTTTAAAAAACATGAGACTTGAACTCACAACCAAGACCAAGATTTGAGCTGAGGTCAAGAGTCAGATGCTTAACTGACTTAGCCACCCAGGGGATCCGAATCTACTTTCTTTTTTTTTTTTTTTTTAAGATTTTATTTATTTGATAGAGAGAAACACAGCGAGAGAGGGAACACAAGCAGGGGAGTGAGAGAGGGAGAAGCAGGCTTCCGGCCGAGCAGGGAGCCCGATGTGGGACTCGATCCCGGGTCTCCGGGGATCATGACCTGAGCCGAAGGCAGTCGCTCAACCAACTGAGCCACCCAGGCGCCCCCCGAATCTACTTTCATTTTTATTCTAAAAGAACAGGCTTACCAAATTGATGAGCCAATGCTTTAGCAAATTTGGCAGGCATACCCACATAACCTGTGGAGTGGGGAACAGAGAGCAGACTTGGCTGGGCACCTACTGGGCAGTCCAGCACCCAGCCAGCCCCTTCAGGAAGAACAAACCTTCCCAAAACAATCCACAACAACTAACTAGCACTGCTGAATGCCAGACTACTAAATTTCTAGGATGCAAGTCCATACCTCAGTTTAAGCCAAAGAAGAAGAAATGTGGCCTGTTCTGCCTCAACAGGCATATCAGAAAACATACAAAAGTCTCCATACGGTCATTCTTACCAGAAGCTTCTTGGGAAAGTCTGCAAAGTACTTTCCCAAAATTCCGGTAAATTTCAGCATCAATACTTCCTTAACATTCACATTTTAGCTTTATAATGTAACTAGTTATAGAGTTAATTGTTAATTAATTCTAATTATCTAATGATAATTAATTCATTATCCAATCTGTTGTTCCCATTTTCTATTTCCACATAGGTCAAAAGAAATCTACTTTGGTCTTGTGGAAAATATGCTCTGTTTATGAAGACACAAATTTGATTCAATTTTCCCTTTATCCTCCCCTTTAAGAAGTATGCTAAAAATAACTGTCATAACATCTTACTCATCCTGAACTCAATGCCTAGCAACTTACTCAGAATATAGCTGACAACCAAAAAATTGCAAGGAGACCTAATTCTTAATCCTTTTAATCAAACTATAGCTGTGGAGTTAATAAGTTTGGTTATTTGGGTTTCTTTATGGAGTAAAGTAAAAACCAGAAGCAAAGCCGTTACAGAAAAAGCATAACAATGCTATATAAACTGATAGCAAGAGAGGAAGCAGGAAAATTATTCTAAAGTGTAAGAACTGAAAGAACAGCCTCAGTTTATCTAAAGTAAAGCAAAAACTCCTGTTCTTAGAGGGACATTGCTATATCAGTAAAAGCTGAATAACAGGTAATAAAAATAACTGAGTCATTGAGAAAATTGATTCATTTGACATATTTCATTTTTATGGAGGTAACAAAGTGTTACATACATTTCAGAACTATAAAACCAAATGTTTAATCAGGTTAAAAGAGGAAAATCCCTGCTTGAATAAAGGGGAAAATCCTCAGCTCTTGGGAAATCCAGAAAGGCTTATGTTAATTGATATTTATATTTAACAACATACTAAATGAGGCTGGTTTCATACTCAACCATGCTTCCCCTACGGCTGTCTTTCAGGGATCTGGACAGGAGAAAAGAAAAGGATCAGAGAATTTAACATTTAATCAACATGGATCAAGCATAAGAAAGAGGATAGCTGTTAAAAAAAAAAACCTGATTACATGAAACATTTATATTATAGTACGATTCAGTATCAAATTTCATTTAATCATGCCTTTCTGAAAAACTGGTAAATATGGGTGAAAACAAAGTGACTAAATTTTAATCAAGGAATATTATTAAATAATAAGAGTTTCTTTTATTCTTTCAACTTACTTTCAAACAATCAGCTTGACTGTCAATTTCAAACAAGAGCTTTTCCATCAACTGATGTATGGACAAATAAAATATGGTCTATCCCTATAAAAGAATATTATGGTACCATAAAAAGAGATGAAGCACTGACTCCAAGGTGGACGAACCCAGAAAACAGTATGCTGAGTGAAAGAAGCCAGACCCAAAAGGCGGCATACTGTAGAACTCCATTCATATGAAACCAACAGAACAGGCCAATCTACAGAGACAGAAAGTAGATCAGCAGTTTCCAGAGGCTGGAGGTTTTAGGGGGAATAGGGAATAACTGCTTATGAGTATAGGTCTTCTTTTTAAGGTGATAAAAATGTTTTAAAACTGCTGTATTAATGGTTGCACAGATCTGTGAATATATTAAGAATCACCGAATCACAGGCTTTGAATGAATGAATTATATGACATGTGAATTAAATCTCCAAAAAAAAAGCTGTTATGAAAGACAGAAAGACAGAGAGAAAGAAAGAAAGAAAAAGAAAAGTTGAAAATCATCCACTCTGAGAAACTTGAGAGTTCCACACACGACAGCAATGCTACTGAAAGAAACAGAAACCTTAGTGCAAACTGGAATACCTCCAGGGGAGTATATAGAATTGGAAATTTAATAGCAACTAAATAAAGTAACATCACAACTGGAGCCATGAAACCAAACATTTCCATGTGAACTTTCAGATGGTAGAGGGACAAAGTTGATATCTGAGAATCATCAGCTCTGAAAGTGTTCAGAATCATGGTTTTCTTTCAGGAGTCAGAAAGAACAGAGTTAATTAAGTTATTCCAGCTGAGAAATTCACTGTGAAATGTGTGTCAGAGACAAAAAAAAAAAAAAAAAAAAAAAAAAAAAAATTTTGTTTTCACGGTAGTTTTAAGAGTTTTGACCTTCTGTAGTTACTTACCGACTTACTGAGTCAGTCACTTCAGTCCTGGAAACCTGTGACTCCAACAGGCTGTGAATAACACTTTCTCTAAGGGAAGCTACAGTTTCACAAGGTGGGTCTTTGTTGGGGTGAAATTCTCTCTTAGGTCAGATGACACACGTAGCCAATGACAGCACTGTCTATGAGGACAAAGTAGAGTGTTCTTCCTTTCCCACTTTGTTTCACCAGCCATGGACATCACAGCAAATATTATATTACTTTCCCTGAGCTGCTTTGCTGTTCTTAAGACAGGATAAGAAGACCATTCAAAATCTTTTATAAATCCTTTATAATTAAAACCAAGGGTTTCTTTTTATCACAGGTGACCTCTAATTTCTAATTGCAAGGTCTAAGGTAGACATTTTCCAGGTACATTAATTTCTAAACTACCAGAGTCACATTAAATATACAGTAAATAGATGGGCCCTGGTACACTAAGTATCCAGTCAGCAGGTTCAGGAACTCACCATCCAGAGCAAGCAAGCCTTTCATTAATGGAATAATCAGTAAGAACATTATTAAATCCAATATTTGTTCTGCTCATGGAAAAACTTGCCAAAACAGTGGAATTAATTGTACTGACAACTAATCTGGCAATCTCTCTCCAAAACAACATTCAAACAGGAATTAAGGCACATTTTTAAAAAAAATTAATCACTTCATATTTTCTCCAAGCCATTTCAAGAGTGTTTCCTCTAATGATACTCTGCTTTATGTAACAAATGTGATCCAAAAAAACCCACATGTAAATTATACTCCTGTAACTCAATCTTACTACTTTATACATAAAGTAGGAGAAGAATCCTCTGTAGAAAGTGAGGAATCCCACACCTGTCCCTCAATTTAACAGTTCTGTAAATCCAAGTTTCCATATTCTAGATCTGCCTAAAAGAGGGCTCAGAGTTTAAAGAGAAGGATGAAGAAGAAACTACTTCTTCTTGTTAAGAATGCATATTATTTTCCAGTCATGTGAGAAGCTCGGCTGCTCTTACACGAGAGTAGTGGGTCTAGTTCAAACTTTATGCTTTACAAATAGGAGGAAACTGAGAGCCAGGAAGTGTTTCACTAGTTAGTAGAGAAAACATCTTAAGATAAAAAGCTAATTCTCCCAAATTTTAGACAGCTCATTCACAGAACAAAAATTAACATTAATGGCCATAAGAAGCATTTTCACAGGGGAAAAAGAACTCATGTACGAAATTAGAGAATACAATGCGATCCACACTCGGAACATTAACACTTAGCAGAGTAAAATTCACTGAACCAAAGTGCAGTAGACTCTTTTACTTAAAATGTCAAAGCCTTAATGGTTTATTGTATTTTAATATCCCATATACAAGAAAATAAATCACATGCATATGGGTTTTCTTCCTCTCTGCAAACTAAATGGCAAAAAGCTGAAGTTAACATTTCCCAAACAATTCAAACATGAATATAAATGATTCAAAAGCTGCTTTCAGTAGCACATTTTTCTGTGGAAGGAGAAAAAATGAATTTAATAGCATTACCTAAAAATCCTGGAAATTATGCACAAAGACTATCCTGGAGCTTTGCCAAAAAAAGGATATGCTGGGTTTTCATGTGCATAAATAATAATCAAATAAGAATTATAAGGAGCTACAGTATTATTAAAGATAAATACACTTCTTGAAATCTCCATTTTAAAGCTTAAAAATGACTGCCTAAACTAAGCCATTCAAGCCCATATTTCCTGGGCCCTAAATAAACACTTGGGTTTCAGTAACCTGAGTTCCTGCCCTACAGCCCAGCAACTCCTACCCAGCGGGCCTTCCCTGGCAGAGCCCAGCCCTCAGTCCTGAGGCTGCCCGCTCTCCTGCACCCGTGCCCTAGGTCACATTCCCAGCACTGTGTAATAGCAGCTCTCTCTCTGCCTCCTTCCCTGGTCCTTGCAAGACCCTACCTACAGCCCCTATTTTACAAACCACTCAACAATTCCTTAAAAACCAGCCATTGCCCTCCGTCTGCCTCCTGGTTTGTTCTGAGTGGATGACTCGGGTGTGGTATCTTGGACAACAGAGTCCCTATACGCAGAGGGTAAGTAGTTAGAATATTCATTCATTCATTCATTCATTCACTAAGACAAATATTATTATTGAGCATCTACTATACACCAGACTATGTTCCCAGTGCTAGGAATACAGCAGAAAGTAAAACATGGGAAAATCCCTGCTCTCGAGACACATTCTAGTGGGATGAAGAAAGATCATAAACAAAAATAAGTCAGTCAGTCAAATACGCGTTATGCAAGATGGAAAGGGGAGTGGCAGGGCAGTCATTCCAGGAAGAACTATTCAGAACAAAGTTCCAATGAAGGGGATTCCTGGAGTTGGGCCTTCTGGAACCTTCCACAGCTGTGCTGGGGAGATGGGGCTTGCTGGGCTGGGGGCATTCCAGTTTGCAAACAGTCTACATTTTGGTTTAGGATTCCTTTCATTTTGTATTTCTTTGTCTCCACTTATCCACATGCACAGGCACCTGTCCCTGGACAGGCATTAGCAGGAAGACAGAGAACAAAGAAATACTGCACTACTCTATAATTCTCAATTGTAAGAATGCAAATTAAAGCTACCAAAGAACTCAAGCAGCACGAACTGTTTCTTCTGCAGCACTATTTCTTCCTAAACAAGTATACACTATTCATTTTCTTTTCAAAAAAGGAGAAGGAAAACTAGCTCAGTCTCTCAGAATAAACCTATCAGACAAACAGAAGCAATGAGATTTTGATAACTATTATTTCTCTACTCCTTAAAAATGTTACTAAATCCATACAAAAGCTATTAAAGACTTAGCAGGGTTATATGAAAAGGACTTGGGGGCAACCTGAGGGGGCCGATGGGACAATCTGAACATCAAAAATAGTGATCTCTGTACCAGACTGAAATGTATCAAATAAGCTAACATCTAAGAATTTACACAGATTCTTGAAAAAAAGTCATTGGTCACCTTTGGAAAATGTTAAGAAACCAATTCAGTCTCAAAACCCTATACTGGAGTTGGAGGGGCGCAGCTGAGTGGCTGAGTCAGTTAAGCATTCGACTCTTAATTTCAGGTCATGATCTCAAGGTTGTAGGATCAAGCCCTGCATTAGGCTCCGCATTGGCTGTGGAGCCTATTTAAGATTCTCTCTCTCCACCTCCTCTTGTTCCCCTCACAACCAAAAAAAAAAAAAAAAAAAAAACCACAAAAATCTAAACAAAACAAAATAAAAATCCCATAATGGGAAAGAAGCAAGCAAATGAAATATAAACTCCTAAACACACACAGTTCCTGTGATCCTAATACTTCACAACAGTTGAGCTAACAATGTGCATGCAAACATGGAGAACTAGAAAGAACTACGCTAAGTTATGGTTGTTTTCCTGCTCTTGGTGCTACTAAGAAAATTGTCCCCACTTTCGCTAGCTAATGCATCTAATCTCTGTTGAGTGTCCCTGGGTGCCAAGTACTTTTCTACATACTTAACAGCATTTTCTCCTTTAATCCTCACCCCAATTCTACCAAGTGGGCACTAGTGCTTCCTAATACAGCCCCTTTGGGTTTAAATACTGGCTCCACCATTTAGCAGCTTTCTAGCCGGGTGGCCACCCCGATTACCTCATCTCTCTGTACTTCAGTCCCCTCGCCTATAAAACGGAAATGATAAGTGTCCCTACCTCCCAGCCCCGTTCGTAATACGATAAGTCAGTCTAGTGTGTATTTGTTCAGGTGATAATTTGATTAATGTCTACTTCCCCTTCTAGGCTGTGTGCTCCAAGAGAGCAGAGGGCTCTTTCTCCAGAACCTAGTCCAGGCGTCACAAATACCAGGAAATCATTTGATATTTATTGAGTAAATAAAGGAGTTTATAGTAGAAAGCAGTAGAGCTGACTAACTGTTCTAGTTCAAACTTCAGCCAGGATCTCCAGAGTCGCAAAGCTGAAGATTTCCCCATAATTCCTCAATTATCAAGGGCCACATCATCTTAAGTACCCCTAAGCTCTGGGGACCAGACAGAGCCCAAGAACAATACTGCCTGAACTCCCTGGGGTTTTCAGTTAAGAAGTTGCCAAACTTGGCAGCTAGAGTTTAACCAGGGCTATCAGTCTTTTGTATTTTGGACACTTGCCCTTTTTAATTCGAGAAACTGACACAATCACAGTCCCTGGTGTGTTTTAGGTTTCAGTACCAAGTTATACAAGACTGCACCAAACACAGTGTAGGAAAAAAAGGAACACCCTTGAGTCCGGTACAAAATGTGACGCACCCAGGTAGAAGAGTTGGTTATTATTAATTGAATAAATCAATCGTGGGAGAGTCACTATGCTAACAAGTGCTTCCCTTCAATCCTCTCACTTGATTCTCCCAATAACCCTCTGACAGAGCTACTGTCACTCCTGTAAATTGGAGAATCTCCACATACTTGCCCAAGGCTCCCCAGTTCAGAAACTGCACAACTGAGAACTGAAAGCAAATGTATCAGAAACCAAGATCCATGTAATCACCCACTAAACTATACTGCCAAAGGGCAAGCCCTGCAAAAAAAGTTTGAAATAAAAGTTGAAGTTTCACTGTGAACCCTAAACACCACCAACAAAAATGTGTCAGAGGCAGAGAGTATTTCTTTAAGAAAAAAATAAAGGGGGGCGCCTGGGTGGCTCAGTTGGTTAAGCGACTGCCTTCGGCTCAGGTCATGATCCTGGAGACCCAGGATCAAGCCCCATATGGAGCTCCCTGCTCTACGAAGAGCCTGCTTCTCCCTCTCTCACTCCCCCTGCTTGTGTTCCCTCTCTGGCTGCGTTTCTCTCAGTCAAATAAATAAAATCTTTAAAAAAAAAAAAAAGAAAAGAAAAAAGAAAAAAATAAATGTATGAAGTAAAGTCACTTAGTGCTTCTACAATAAATGTGCCACGTCCACTTCCAGACTGAGCAGTTTCAGATAGGTGAGAGTCTGTGTTTGGGTAGTATGTACAGAACCTTCCTACCTTACAGCTTATGGAGGCAGTTTCCATAGTACATCCACAGACCCCCAGGGTCCCTGAGACCTCTCTGCAGGGCATCCATCTGTGCGGTTAAAACTATTCTCATAACACTAGGGCATTATTTGCCCTTTTCAGTGTCGGCATCAGCACTGATGGCGCAAAAGCAATTGTGCGTGAAACCACTAGCAATCAAGGTGGTGGCATCAGACCACCTGAATTGTCAGTTCTTGACTACCACGTGCTTGCAGAACAAAAAAAAAAAAATGTCACCTAAGGAGGTCCTCTGATGATGCACTAAAAATGAATAATTGTGTTAAATCTCAGTCCTGAGTGACTATGTTAAAATAGAAAACTACCCGCATGGGGTGTCGAGAAAAGTACCCTCACAACTGCCTGCCTTGCAAGCTGCACTAGCAGCTTTTCAGATGGAACATCTCTATGCTCGACCTACAAACTGTGGTCACTAGACTAGCATATTTGGCAGACTGTTCCTGAAAAATGAATGAGTTTGTCACTTCAAGGGAAACAACTGACAGTATTTGTTGCCAGCGGTAAAATTCAAACTTTCAAGAGAAGGAGAAAACTTCTGCACCTGTGAAGCCAACATCTTCCCAGTATTTAAAGACTTGGGTTTTGTCAACATTTGGAAGATCTGTGTAACTCGGGAAACCAATATTTTCCAAATGACCAATGCATTATGTTACAAAATCATACCTGGGTAAAGATTCATTCAAAAATAAATGGGGATTGGGGGCATCTGGCTGGCTCAGTCGGGAGAGCATGTGACTCTCAGTCTCAGACGCTCAGTCTCAGGGTTGTGAGTTCAAGCCCCACAGTGGGCATGGGGCCTACTTAGAAAAGGGGGGTGTGGTCTTAATAACATACCAAAAAAATTGACTAATAGGATTTCAGATTCCATTTTGTAACTAACCTTTAAGAAACTACCATTTACAGGGTGTTGGTGCAGCATCAAAGAAAAATATCCACAATTACCTAGAATGTTCCTCCATTACCCAGCTAGGTAACTCTGTGAAGACAGACTTTCTTTCTTTTTTTTTTTTTTTTTAAAGATTTTATTTACTTGACAGAGAGAAACACAGCCAGAGAGGGAACACAAGCAGGGGGAGTGAGAGAGGGAGAAGCAGGCCTCCCGCCGAGCCGGCAGCCCGATGTGGGGCTCGATCCCGGGTCTCCAGGATCATGACCTAAGCTGAAGGCAGTCGCCCAACCAACTGAGCCACCCAGGCGTCCCCCGAAGACAGACTTTCTACACGTTCTTCAACATACTGCAATAGACTGAATGTTAAAGCAGTTAAGAAAATCCAGCTAACACACTTTAAAATGGTTAAACTCGTAAATTTTTACTGTGTATTTTAATATTTTTTTCAAAAATCCAGGAGTTTTTTTAGTAATCTGAACATTAGGAGAAAATGTAAAGGCAAAAATGTAAAATGGTACAACTCTTCTCACCAAATTTCTTTAGTTTTTAAAAACACAAATTATTGAATTGCTATATTGTTTACCTGAAAGTAGTATAACACTGTAGGCTAACTATACTGAAATTTAAAATAAAAAAAAATTTAAGATTTTATTTACTTATGACAGACAGGAAGAGAGGGAACACAAGCAAGGGGAGCTGGAGAGAGAGAAGCAGGCTCCCCATTGAGCAGGAAGCCCAATATGGGGCTCAATCCCAGGACACTGGGATCATGACCTGAGCCGAAGGCAGACACCAACTGAGCCACCCAGGCACCCTTAAAATAAAATTTTTAAAAAATACTTCTATTTTTAACATATAATTATCTACATAAAAATGTTAGGTTTATTAACATGCAGTGGGTACAATGGATTTATCATCTTGAAATGAATTACAAGGAAAGACTCTTAAACATCTCAGTTGTTTTGATTTCTAATATGATATTGATAAAGCACATAAACAAGAGCTCTTTAGTTTCTCCATAATTTTTAGGGGTGTAGTTGGTCACAGCTGTTCCTGATCATCCCAGTCCCAGAACCCCGCCCCCTCCCAAAGATGTTCCTGTCCCTCACTCCCTTTCTGGTTCTGCTACTGCCACTCCCACCACCACTGGAGGGTTTGACCTTCCAGCCTATTCTAAGGAAATGAGCCTCTATCTCCCAACCTCAGCAGAGCACTCATGCCGGGCATTTTCTTACAAGTGCAGTGCAGCAAATGTTGGGGGAAACAACAAAAACCTGATTAACAAGAGCAAGCAAATTTCACAAAGTACAGTTTTGCCAAACCTGACCCAAGGTTGGCGATGGGTTGGTTTGGCTGGTACAGTCTACCAGGGCATGAGCAAGACTGATGAACGTCACTGCCTCATCCGGCCTTCCTAGGGGAAGACCACCCCTGCCCTTGGCCTGTTGTTCTGTACATGGTAGCCCCAGTCAGCCTGTGACGCACTCAGTTCCCTCACCATGATCCTGCACTAACGTCTTAGCATGTGGCAGTGCCCTTCCTGTTTCAAAAACTCTCACCTCCTTATAGAATTCCCTCCAAGGATGCTAGTTCCTGCTGGGGAAAGAAAAGGTCTTTAGGTATCTCATGTGTAAGTACAAATGATGCCAAGAGCTACATGGATGAGGAGACACTCAGCCACTCCTCTGGTGGTCAGCAGCCTCCTATGACCACCAAGCAAGAGGACCTACATTCTAATGATTAAGGATCACTGTCTTAGAAGAATCCCAACAAAAATACCAAGACTGGAATCACCAACAAAAAGAGGAAAACTGAGGCACATGCACACATGACAGAAAATTTAATATTTTCTTTCAAGATTATTATTCCACAGCAAAGTACACAGGTGACACTGACCAGGAGGCAGAAACACAATCATTATTCGAACCAGGCTGACTAGTCCCTGAAATTTCTTTACTTATGCTATGTGGTTTTTTTTTTTTATTTTTTCCCCTTCTTAGTTAATTCTACCTAAAAGATTACCCTCCTTCCTTCTTCATTCCACCTGCCATTCAGCAAACCATATCCTTAACTGTCTTTGCTGAAGGCTAATTCTGCTCAAAAGCTGGTCCTCAGAATGAATACCTGTGTGCTTCTTGCTGGAAGGCATGTAATTTGGCCTGAAGAAGCCTCAATACATTGTCACCAGGGGCTGTGTGAGCATCAGCTCCACAGCTGTTCGTCCTCCCCAATCTTGGCTGTCAGCCAAATTTTCTGCTTCATCTTGTCTCTGCCACTTGCCATCAAGAGGTTTGAAATGAAAACATCCAGGTATGTTTCAACGTGCACCAGACAGCCCTCCCTGGGATGCAGGCAAGCAGAGAATTTCTCCACAGGACTTTAGAGGAAGCAGTGAGCTGTCAGCTGCAGGCTAGCACTCCAGAGGCAAGGGTTCATGCTTAAGTGGGGACAGGCTATGCAAGCTGTCCAGTGAAGCAAGGAGAGCACCTACAACTGGTACTTGAGTAGGGCTGTTAGCTGCCAGCTGGCAGGGAACGAGGGGGCCCAGACTGCCAGTTTGGGACAGCCACAGGCAAGGCTAAAGCTCAGAATGCCTCAGCCCACTGTCAATTTGAGGAAGAAAAGCAGGGGGCCAGATAGGATCTCTTCTAAGTGGCCACCAACTTGCACTTGGGGAAGGTCTATGATGCGCCCTGTGCTGTGGCCAGTGGGTGACAATCTGCCCCAATGCACATCAGCAGATCTCCTCTCCCCCAGTTGCTCATGAGAATAAATGGTTGGCAATGGCTACCAGATACCCTCTTTATAAGGACATGGTTGTGGCTGTCGATTTGGGGTGACTGTGTTGTTGCAGCTTCCTACTATTTCAGAGGCGAAAAGAAGGCATTTATAGATATCTGCTGACAGTTTCATCTTCTGTCTTTGTAACTCCATGACAGGGAAAAAAAAAAAACAGTTCCAGACAATCCTCTTCACCTTTTTGGCTTGTGGCCCAAGGCAAAACAGAATAGCCCATATCCTTTTGGGCCCAGTGGTTTGCCCCAAATGGGGTAAAAGGATGCTTCTTCCCATCACTCAAATCATACTATTTCTCCCTATCTTTAATAATAACTGCCTCTTACTTCATGGATCATTTCCTAAGTCCTAGTCCTGTACTGAAAATTCTTTCAACCTTCTCTCTCAGTGACTGACCACCCTATCTAAAATTTCACACAGAACACACACATAGAGTCTTTTTTCCTTTATGTTTCTCCTTAAAACTTAATGGGAAAGAAGTTTTATATTTCACTTACTTGTTTACTGTCTGACTGCCCTATTAGAACAGAATAGCACTACTGCTCTCCCTTGCATGGCTGCTCAGACTTGCATGTAAGAACTTTATTTCAGTGCACGATAACATACCATGAGGACGGGAATTTTTGTCTGTTTTGTTCACTGCTGCATCCCCAGAACCTAGAACTGTTCCCAGCACAAAATAAATTACTTGTTAAATGCATGAATGAACAAGCCAGGGACTCCTGGACTGTTTCATATTCTTCAACTCAATTCTGCATGCTCCATTCAAACCACAGAAACTTCAAAGGTCTCATTCATTCCTGACTGCAAACTGTCCCCAACGTCAACTCCAGAAACCCTGAAAGGCCACCTCCCATTCAGACAACCAAGCCTCTCGCCCCCCAAGTTATCTGCTTAATTCTGGCTCTGTTTCTTACCCAGTCAGTCCTGCTGCTGCTCCTGTCTGCTCTACTCCTCCACTCTCACTGTCTTCACCCTGGCTAAGGCTGCCATCACTCCCTGCCTGGGATTTATGGAAACAACTGCCTAATCTCTCATCTCATTCCCTTCCAACCTACGGTCCCCAGAACTGAAGAAGTAAGCCTTCTAAACTTGCAAATTACATCACCTAAGCCTCCGGCCTAAAGCCTCTCAGTGGCTCACTACCTACAGGATCGAACACAAACTCCTTTCCATGGGAGCCGCGCCCTTCCTTGTCCTAATGAAGTACGGACTTACAGCCCACAGAGAAACAACTCTGAGCCTTGGCTCATGCTACTCCCACTGCACTGAATGTTCTTTACCTACCTGGAGAGCCACCGCCCAGTCTCAAGATCCACCTCAGTAAGTGCCCCTCCATACAGGGTTCCTGACTCTCCACACACGCTACCACCTTTAGAACTATAAGCTTGTCGAGGTCAGGAACCGTCGGGACTCCATGTATTCATCCACAGCACAGGGCATATCATAAATGCATGATGATTTTCGACAAGTGAGTGAATGTGCAGAAATAATAGAAGTCCACCCTTCCACAAACCTTTCCACATAAATTACAGAGCAGGAGCTAATTTCCATGCTGCCAGGCTACTTCTGGAGTGCCCTGGTACTTTTGGAGTGCACTGGTACTCATTTCTACAGAGTCCTCTACTGGGTATTTTTAATCCCACTATCAAAAAAGTGGATGAGAGGTAAAGGTTAATGCCCAACACTGTACAGAGAAAGTATCTCCATAAACTGCAAGACAGGCTATAAGACATTTTATTTTTATTTTTATTTTTTTAAAAATAAAACAGAGGAGAACATAAATGCAGTCCCCCACTACCACCAATTATGAGGTTGAGTTTCCCACATTTGGGGAAATTGCAGGCGTCAGCACATCAGGGTACAAGAGATAAGCCTCACCCTGGGAAAACCACCTTCATGATCATGGTATTCCCCATGCCTGGTAAGGATGGAGAGTTTAAATACATAGCCTTAACCCCATGTATAAGAAGGGTTTTCTACAAACTGTGCTACCTTCTCAATTTAGAGGATTTGGAGAAGGACAGAACAGAACAGGGCAGTTTCAAAAAGAGGCAGGAAGTTGTGCAGACAGCCTATATTACTGGAGTCCTGTCCACAAAGGTTTTCAAAATGAGCTGAACAAAGCAAAAAATCATGGTCTCAGGGAAAGAGTTAAAGGAGGGAATACCATATAAAAATATCAACATTTTAGTTAAGTCTTCCACCTTTCCCTACCTCCCATCTAGTAAAATTTTTCCCTTCAACATACAGTGTACACAAATTTAAAGAAAAAGTTAACTTATCAAATGTACACTATTTGAAGTTTAAAAAAATCAATTCTAGCATATTTTGTCACTGTCTTTGAAATTGAATACAAAATTACCCGGGGCATCTGGGTGGCTCGGTCGTTAAATGTCTGCCTCTGGCTCAGGTCATGATCCTGAAGTCCCGGGATCGAGCCTCACATAGGGCTCCCTACTCTGTGAGAAGCCTGCTTCTCCCTCTCTGAGTCCCCCTGCTTGTGTTCCCTCTCTAGTTGTGTTTCTCTCTGTCAAATAAATAAATGAAATCTTTAAAAAAAAATAGAAAGAAAAGAAAATTACCCATAAATTAACAAGAATGGGTACTGCCGAAGAGTAAAAGACTTGGCGACTTCCAGACCTACTTAATGATTACATCTGTTTTTATTTCTGATATTCAAGAAACACATTGTTCTGACTACCACTTACACAACTGCTATCCTTGTCATAAGGTCATACAGCACAGCTCCATCCTCTGGAATCTGCCCCACGACCCCTGAGGATAAAGTCTGCCATACTCAGATCTTTTTTTTTTTTTTTTTTTTAATAGAGAGAGAGCCCACAAGTAGGCAGAGAGGCAGGTAGAGAGAGAGGAGGAAGTAGGCTCCCTGCTGAGCAGAGAGCTCAATCTGGGCCTCCATCCCAGGACCCTGACATCATGACCTGAGCCGAAGGCAGAGGCTTAACCCTCTGAGCCACCCAGGCACCCGCAACACTCAGATCTTAAAGATGCCCAAGTGTCAGGCAGGGACAACATCTGCCCCACACTCCACTGGCATCTGAGGACTCTAAGAACTCTGACAGCAAGAGTCACCCTCCTACAGGGAAAGACAATCACCATGGCAGAACCTCTGGAGTGAACTGCAAAGTAGTTTCTGACCTCCTCAGGGTAACATTTACAGCTCTCTAGACAGAGGTAAGTATCAGTAGTATTTTACTGTGTCCATAAACTCTTCAACTCTTAGCAAAACTAATAAAGAAAAGTCAGGAGAAGGATAAAGTGCTATCACTGAATAAAAAGTAAATAACATGGGGAACTCCAATCACAAGCACAGAAATCAAGTTTCAGTTGAGCATATAGGACGATGTCAAGCTTGACAACCTATTCGGGTCCCCACACTCAACGACTTACTGTCTCTGATTTAGACTTTTACTTCTCTCATCGTTCACTTAAGGTGTTCCTTCCCCCAAAAAACGCTTTTTCCTGGAGCTTTTTACTGTGTAATCATGCAACATATGAGCACCCAAAAACGCAATAAGCTTTACAAATTTTGACTTTTAAAAATCAATATTATTTTCTCTATATATTTCCAAAATGTCCCACCCCCAACCTAGAAGATTTTAGTAAAACATAAGGACTGTTTAAAAAAGGGGGGTGGAATGGGGGCTAGGTATTTAGAATCCTTACTTTTGGTCCCACTTACTTATAAATCACTTCCCAGGACTCAGAAATTTTTGTCCTATGTGAAAATAAGAAAGATAAAAGAAGCCCAGCGAAAATATCAAGAAGAGGACTAAAAGCTTAAGACCGACATAAGAGACCAGATACAAATCGGAGGGCTTGGGGATAGGGGGTCTAAACACTGTCCTGGATATATTTCTAAAATGCTGCGGTCTGTATGGTAAGATGAATACCATGATAAAAATGAAAGCTGAAAATACATTTTCTTAAAAAAAAAAAAGACCTAGGCAAAGGCAGTGTGTACTTGAGGGTATACAGTTCTAGCTAATTCTCAAGAGTCCTGCAGGGCTAAGCCAACTTCCTTATTCCAGCAAAGTGAGGCCTCAAGGCAAGAAAGGTTTTATTCTTCATAGTTCTGGAAAAAGGCATAGAGAAATGTTTTGATGGGATTTAGGGGCAAGCAAATGAAACATAAAGACAATCTGTTAAAGTACTTCAAAGTTCTGCCTGCTGACAGGCTCCGACCCCCATACATTCATTGGACCTGCCCCCAGAATTTCAGAACAGTAACAGCTGACTGGCAGGATACGCATTTCCAAAGTTCTCCTTCCTCCTAAAGGTCTCATCTAGGTCAGCACTGTCACAGTGGGAGCAGATCTGTGATTTCTGACTCACCAGAGGAAAAGTCTCACCAGCCCTGAGATGCCCCCATGGTGAGGTGTCCTGAGACAACCGATTTGCCTCCAGATACTGACACTAGAAAAAGATTGTTTGGTTTTTATTTTCCTCAACACAAGCAGGACTGGGGAGGCTGATGACAAGGCAAAGAAACTCACATACCTTTCAACTGGTCTGCAACAACGCTTTGGCCAAGGCGTTCGGTAACTTTCCCATCTTCCATTTCGTACCGATCATCTAGGTATTTTGCTGTGGCCTCGGAAATGTGAACCTTGCCTGCCACTCCCAGCTGCTCCATGAGATTGGCCAAGTTCACATCATTGGACCACACATCGAATTTGAACCTTCTCATGCCCAAGATGCCGCAGAGGACGGTCCCCGTGTGAACCCCGACGCGCATGTTCACCATCTCTTTCTTCTCCTGGCAGAACTGCTCAATGGCTCTGATCATGCCCAAGCCCATCTCAATGCAGCAGTAGGCATGGTCGGCCCGGGGCTCTGGACACCCCGCCACACAATAGTAGCAGTCTCCCAGGGTACTGATCTTCTCACACTTGGTCTCTTCACACAACCGGTCAAAGCGACCGAACAGATCATTGAGGAGACCCACCAGGGCGTGAGCAGACTTATTGGCACTCATCTTAGTGAAGCCCACGATATCTGCAAATAAAATACTGACTTCTTCAATCTGCTGCATTTTGAAAGGGCGGAATGCTATGGGGGCTTTCTGTATGGAAGACTTTTTCTTCCTGTTCTTGGGGCTGGAGGTGGCATGCCTTTTGACAGAATTCTCGCTTTCCTCATCCCCCTGTTTCATCAAGTCATCAGCTATGATCCTTGGCATCACAGAATGAATCATCCTCTCTTTCAGGGCTTTTTCCACTTCCAGATCCTTTCCATGCATAATTGACTGTCCCACCTTGAGAAAGGTGCTCCTAGATCTCACCTGGGACATGATAAATAGGTGGACTCCAATGGCGTGAATGCAGACATGGAGCAGGGCTTGGCTCAGCAGCTCCCAGTGCGGAGCCCATGCTCCAGGTGGGGGAAAGCAGTCTTGGTCTCGGAAATGATAGCCAAAGGTCTCAAAGAGAACAGAATAGACCACTCCCAAAAACAAGCTCAAGTACAAAGGTAAGTGCATGACGGTGTAGAGCAAAAAGAGCACTTCAATGCACATAGAAAAACTCCCCACTTGAGATAAGCAAGTGTCTGTGGGCTTGGCTGCGATGCTATGATTGGAGCTGTCAACACGTCCTGAGAGAGGCGTCAAAACCTGAAACTGGGCAGCCAGGGTCAGAGTGAACACCAGGAGGGTGAGAACCAGAGAGGTCCACACGTAATGCCGGGCATACAGCTTGGTGAAGGTAAACAGAAAGAAGCCCGCACACACGACGAGGAAGCACAGAGCTGGGGCCACCATGACAATCAGTTTGGACCGCATGTGGACCCCAAAATAGATGCTCCACAGCAGGCAGGCGAAGCCGATGTAGAAGAGCGCATACCGGAAGCGGCGCTGGGTCTGCGGGAAGCAGCGCTCCATGCAAGCCTCCTCCAGGTTCACCGAGTCGAACTTGGGGTCCCACCACCGGCTGGAGGCCCTCTCGAACAGCTGGGGCAGCTTCTTCTGCCTGCGCAGGCGGCCTCCAGCGCCCACTCTCCGGGGGAGGCCCCCTGAGTCCCCAGAGCTGCTACAGCTGGAGGAGATGCTGTACTTGCAGTGCTTGGGGTGGCTGTTGGAAGTCAGCTGCTTGGGGTTGATTTTGACCCTCACGCTGTTGCTGTCTCCGCTGGAGTCACAACTCACCTCGGTGCTGTGGTGCGGCAGCAGCTGCTGGTGGGGAGGGGAAGCCATGTTGCCGAGCGCTCAGAACCTTCCCGGCGGCGGCACCGGTACCTGTCGGCGAAGACGACCAGAGTTACACTGGCACCGATCCCCACCCAGGTACACACCCCTGAAGGCCACGCGCTCCGCGGGTTTGCTCGGCGGTGGCCCCGGCGGTCTACTTGCAGAGGCACCGTACGCTCCCGAAAGCGGCGGCTAACGTCTAAGCGGGGCTTCCGCCGTCCGGCCCCGAGGCCGCCCGCAGCAGTCCGGACGCAGCCGGCAGCCCCGGGCCGGAGAGGCGGCGGCGCCCCGTCGGCCCCCCGCGCCGCCCGCCCCGCGCACTCGCCTGCTCCGGCCGCCGCGGCCGCGGAGGCAAATCCAGCCGAGCCCTCTCACGCCGCAAGCCGCTCTCGCCCGCACAGCTCTCCCGCCCGCGGCGGCGGCGGGCCCCTCATGCCGCGCGGAGCGGCGCCTCCCCTGCGTCAAAGGCCGGCGGCCCCGCGGGAGGCTGCGGGCTGGCTGCGAGCGGCGGCAGCGAGGCCCCGGCGCCCGCGCAAGTCTGAGGAGCCCGCGGCGCTGAGGCCGCCCCCGTCGGCGCGGCCCGTCTAGCGGGGCCTGCTCCCGGCCTCCGGGGCCGACCCAGAGGGGCGGGGGTGCCCAGCGCCCCGGGAGACGCCGGGCGCCGAGCGCAGGGCGCGGCGGGCGCGGGCCCCTCAGCCGGCCGCCCTGAGCGGCGCTGCCGCAGAGCCCGCTCCCGCGACGCCGACCCGGGACGCTCGCCCGCCCACGCCCGGGGCGGCCTCCCGAGCTAGCGACGCCGCCGCGGCCGCGGCCGCCGCCGTGCCTCCCGCTGCCGCTGCCTCATGTCGGAAGAGCCGCCGCCGCCGCCGCCACCATCTCCGGCCCCCTCCCCCTCCCGCTGTCACTGACAGACTCGCGCCCGCGCCGCCCCTCGCCCCGCCGCAGCGCGCACGCGCGGCCCGCGCACGCCGCCGCCGGGCCCCGGGCACGCGCACGGTGCGCGCGCTGGGCTGCCGCGGCTGCAGGGCGAGGGCGGGGGCGGGGAGGGCGCGCTGCCGCTCCACCCTCAGTCCTCAGCCCGCTGCCCCCGGGCGGTGCGGTGCTGGGGCCGCCGGCTGCAGGCACTGCGGGGCTGCGGGGACTGCGGAGGCGGCGGGGTTCTGCGAGACAGGTTTTCCTCCCGGCTCGGGCCCCAGTCCCACTCGAGGAAAACCAGTGGCTCCTGCACAGGCTCCAGCAGCCTGGGTGCAGCGTTTAGGAAACGAAAAATGTTTGCCTTTCCGTCAGCACACCTTTTATTTTTATATACATGCAAGTTTGCAACTATTGCATGTGCCGAAAGCGAGGCACCCCTTCCTCTCTAACCAATGAGAACGGGCCCCTTCGCTGAGCTTGCTCTTCCCAACCACCGCAGTCGAAGCCCCGGCCTCTGGTCCCTGAGCCACCATAGGCTCTTCCAGCCCCAGAGACTTGCCTTTCTCGTGCCTGGGCTATCGGCCACAACTGCTTTCACCTTTCCACAAATGAGCCTCTCACAGGAGTCTGCTCTCCATAAGGCAGTCCCACGGGAGCCTCCCTGAGTGTTGTCTGCAAGTATCAGTACAGTCCCGTCCTCCTTCGTGCAGCAATCCCAGCCCTCACCCCCCAAACTTAGTACCTCCTAGCAGTCACAAGGGTCTCCTCCCTCCTCCGCCCACTTTCCAGACCTAGCCCTGGGGCCCACGCCAGGTTTCACAGTTATTTAGAAAATAAAATAAAATGTGGTCGCTCCACAGAATGGAATATTATTCGGCCATAAAAAGGAATGAAGTACGGGATCCATGAAGGAACCAGGAAGATAAAAGTTGAAAACATGATACTAAGCAGAAAAGAGCCAGTCAGGAAAGACCACGTATTGTACGATTTCATTTCCATGAAATGTCCAGAATAGCCAAACCCATAGACAGAAAGCAGACGGGATTGTCAGGGGCTGGGGGCGCTGGGAATGGGGACTGCCTGCTCTTGGGAAGGCGCTGCTTTTGGGGCTGATGGAACTAGATGGAGGTGGTGGGTACACAACACTGTGGATGTACCAAATACCACTGAATTGTACCCTTTAAAATGGTTTAAAGTGGTAAGTTGTATGTTATGTGTATTTTACCGTGATTAAGATAAAAGAAAAACAAAACAAGAGTAACACATCAGGTTACTGGTATTCCTGCCAAAATTACATAACCTTGATCTTATCACCAGAAAACATTAGGCGAACCCAAATTGAGAAATATTTCTTCCAAGTAATTGGCCAGTACTCATCAAAAGTGTCAAGGTCATGAAAGACAAAAAGTGAGGAACTGTCACAAACCAGACTAGACGGAATGTGGGATTCTGGTGTGGAAACTGGGACAGGAAAGAACATTTGGGGGAATTCACTAATCTGCAGTTTAGGGAATAGCATTGCCTCTTGCATTAGCGGAAGCCTGGGTAGAGTGAAGGGGGTACTATAGGATTTTTGCAACTTTAAGTCTAAAATTGTTTCCAGACAAAAAGTCAGAAAAAGTTATAAAGAAAACCTTTACTGATCATCAAGTCTGTGCCAAACAACTCTGATGTGTTCTGTTTTTTACACACGAAGAAACCGAGATGTTGGGAATACATTGCACAAGCCAGTAAGAAAGCTATAAATAGTAAACTTACACTGACTGAACGTGTCGTAAGGGCCAGAAACCACTGGACGCTTTCACTTGTGACCTATTCGGTCCTTACCGCAACCCTCTGAGGTACATGTGATTACTCTTATTTTAGAGATGTGAAACTGGGGACTGACGACTCATGTGCCCAAACTCACACAAAGTCTAGGGACAGAGCTCAGATTTAAAAGCAGGTCTGACCCCAGAGGCCACGGTGCTCTGAATAGCTTCAGCATCACCCTCTCCAAGCCTCATGGTGGCCCCTCACGTACCCCAGAATCCCATACACCAACCCACCGACCTGGACCGGAACCCTTTAGAGAAGGTGCTGACAATTAACATTCCCCCATCTAATGCAACCCTACACTCTCCACTTGCTGGTTTCCTCCAATAACTGGAAAGATCTGTCTGTGCTTTTCTTCTCCTCCCGTAATCATTTCAGTCCACCCACCACTTATGGTGACTTCGGCATTTGTAAATTAATTAGTTATGTCAGATTTTTAGACACACGCATGATTTTAGATCATGCTGACCTCCCTCCTTCTCTCCCATATGTCTCCTTGAAGCAGTTGAACAGCATTCCCTGTTGATGAAGCCCGTAACCTGCCAGGCCCTCCTCGATCTCCAGGTTAGGGTAGAAGTCATTCCATAAACCCTTGGGATCGGGGATAATGTGTCTGGCACTGTGCATTAGGCCTGGGTGTCCAGTGATGCACCCTCTGTGTCTTCAAGGGGCTTCTAGCTGAGAAAGATACTGGGGAAGGTGATGGGTTAAGAAAATGGAATCATCAAACGTGAAGGAGAATGCCACAAAAAGGGTTAACTCCATTCTCCTAATGCCAAGACCTGGAGGGGAGTCACTGGCAAATCCTGGGCCCCTTCTCCTTAAGCCCCCCGAGAAAGCATGGAGTTGCCTGGTACTCAGCAGATATGGGACCGGGAGCAAATGCTTTCTCCAACCGTCTAAGCAGGTAGCTATGAGATTTTTAAGGTTTTCTCTCGTCTGTCATGTGTGCCGAACTTCGGCCCCAACACAGTGTGAATCAGGCAGTGACTGCACAAACTTTACTGAAGTTTTCAGCAAGATACTCATCGTATCACCCTCTCCCTCCCCCACACACAAGTTCCCCTGACCTGTGAAGGCTTCAGCTCCAAACTATCAGAAGTCTCACAGGGTCACGACATGACTGGCTTCGAGACAGAAAGCACGGGGATGGAGCTCTGGCCATTCTTGTCACACGAGTCCTTGAGGTATCAGCAGTGCCCACGTGGTCTGGTGGTCAGATGGTAATCGTTGTGGAGAACCACCCCCTGAAAGAGGGGGTTCCCTGCTCTCACCCAATCAAGCTGCAGCGAACAAGCTTTGAGTCCTTCTTTTGTCTGCTAAGGTTGAGCTTATAGGAATAGACCCACATGTTTCCCCCTCCATCCAGGGGCTGGTCACACGTCTCAGGCAGCTGCCTCCGCACTCGCAGAGGATCTGGTACTGAGGCAAAGTAAAAGAAGGCTGATTAGGGAAAAACATCAAAATCCCTGGCAGGCTCCACTACAACGCAGGAGTCTTTGATCTAGCCATTTATATAAATTCCAAATCCTGCTGCGCCTGGTGCATAGCTCAATAATGCCTATTGAATAAATGCATGTGGGAACTGTAAGAGACAAATGAAATAGTTAAGCTCTTGGTTGCTTTTAAAAAGCAGAATATTTGATGTGATATTTATGAGTTTATAGCTCTTTCCACCTACATAGATGGTAGAGGTTGTGGCTTAAAGCTAAAGCTAAAACATGTGACGGGCATGCCCCCAGGAGGGGCCAGGGGGAGGGGGGAGGGGGGCAATCACATTCTGAAGTTAGGAGGAGCTGGTTGGTTGACCCAGCAAGTTTGCCTGAGACAGAGGGTGGGGATTCTGAGTAAAGAGGGATGACTGTCCCTCAGATTTGCAACATGGCCCCAGCTCCTGCTGGACTGTTCCTCCTGTCCCATTCTGTAATAGGGAATCCATGATAGGTCTTAGCAGATGTAATTACTGAAGATGAGGTCACTCTAGATTCAGATGGGCCCTAAATCCAGTGTCTGGTGTCCTTCACAACAACGGGGCACACGGAGACATGCCGGGAGAAGGCCACGGAGAAGATGGAGGCAGAGACTGGAGAGATGTGCCCACAAGCCAGTGTTGCCAGGAGGAACAGAAGCTGAAAGAGGCAGGGAGGAGCCACCCCCAGTGCCTTCAAAGGGAGCCCAGCCTTGCTGACACCTTATTTTCTGACTTCTGGCCTCCAGAACTGTGAGCAAATACGTTTCTGTTGTTTGAAATCACCATGTGTGTGGTCATTGTTACGGCAGCCCCAGGAAACTCCCACAAATTGTTTCATTACAAGCCGCAAGTGAGGGTACAATTAGCAAGGCAGGTGACCCCTCTAACGTGCAGACACAAAAACCGAAGGGCAGGAGGGGCTCTCGCTGCTTCCCAGTGGACTAGAGCAAACTTTAGCATCTTGAGAGCTACAGGAGACCGCAAGGGCACACAGGGGTGTGGAGGTCAGGCCTGACCAGTGCAGGCGAGAAAGACGAGGAATCAGGTCACCTCCAGAGACCCCTGCAGAAACGAGTTACACAACACTGTGCCCATTTTACAGACCAGGAGTGTGAGCCAAGAGAGCACGTTGCCCAGAGCATCGTCAAGCATCCTGTGGCTTCCAGTGTTGTGATGAGAGCTCCGATGCCTTCTGACTCTCAATCCTAAGTACAAAAACTGTTTTCTCTCTGGAAGTTTCCCTGTAGTTCTGAAACTTCACCACGCTGGACTGTAGCATGGGTTTGTGTTCATCCCTTATGTTGGGCATTGGCTGGCCCCTCGAAATGGGAAGACTCATGTTCGTCATTTCTGGGAAATTTTATAAAATTGTGTCTTTGATGATTTCTTCTGTTTTCCCTCTTCTCTTTCTGCAATGCTTATTATTGGAATGCTGGGCCTCCTGTCTGTTCCTCTTATTTTATCTTTTCCATCTCTGTGACTTTCCTTTTTTCTCCCTTTGATATTTTTGCTCAATGTTCTGGGAGATTTCCTTAACTTTACATTTTAACCTTTTATTGAGATTTTTCTTTCTACCCTTTTTTCCTTTTCTCTTCAAAAACTTTGCACAATAAAAAGTCCAAGGATTTTAATATCCAAGGACTTTTCTGTCTTCCGAATTTTTTTAAAGACTTTTTTACTTGAGAGAAAGAGTGAGAACGGGAAGGGGGGGAGAAGAAGAGGGGAGGAGCAGACTCTCCACTGAGCAGGGAAGCCCCGTGCGGGGCTCCATCCTGGGACCTCAGGATCATGACCTGAGCTGAAGGCAGATACTTAACCAACTAAGCCACCCAGGCACCCTGTCTTCTGAATTTTTTTTAAAGATTTTACTTATTTATTTGAGAGACAGATAGAGCAGAGCACAGGCTAGGGAAGGGGCAGAGGGAGAGGGAGGAACAGATTATCCTCTAAACAAGGAGCTCGATGCAGGGCTGAATCCCAGGACCCCAAGATCATGACCTGAGCTGACTGAGCTGACACCTAACTGACTGAGCCAAGCAGGTGCCCTGTCTTCTGAATTTTTAAAATTTCATCCTATTCTCATTTCACCAGAATAACTTCTCATTTCTCCAAAGATACGGAAGACAGAATTTTTAATGTTTTGTTGTTGTTTGTTTGTTTGCATAGTCTCCACCTTTTCTCATTGTTTTGGCCTTTGTCAAGTTAGAGACTTTTCTTGCATGTCTGATCAGCCTTGGATGCCTATTCACAGCTCAGAGGAGTCACTAAAAAGCTGATTAGAAATTCAGTGCAGGTGATGGGATGTGCTTCTCCCATCACATGCTTCTCAGCCCGGCCACATCAGATGCCTATGGACACTAATGACCTGACCCCATCCT
>PITA01009929.1:59005-74843 GCA_004023965.1 Spilogale gracilis
AAAAAAAAAAAAAAAAAAAAAGGAGGGGCGCATGGGTGGCTCAGTTGGTTAAGCAACTGCCTTCGGCTCAGGTCATGATCCTGGAGACCCGGGATCGAGTCCCACATCGGGCTCTTTGCTCGGTGGGAAGCCTGCTTCTCCCTCTCTCACTCCCCCTGCTTGTGTTCCCTCTCTGGCTGTGTTTCTCTCTGTCAAATAAATAAAATCTTAAGAAAGAGAGAGAGAGAGAGAGAGAGAGAGAGAGAAAGAAAGAGGAGAGAGAGAGAGGAAGGAAGGAAGGAAGGAAGGAAGGAAGGAAGGAAGGAAGGGAGGGAGGAAGGAAAATTCTTCTGTGACCATTCGGGGATGGGAAGGGGTACAGGAGGGCATTTCAAATATCTGCAATATCTGCAGGTGATTCTTAGGATCATTTGCTGCATTAGAAGGTTCTGGTCATGTCATTTTGTAGGAGACCCCCTCCCATGTCAGTACTTCCAAGTGTTTCCCTTGGAATCATCAGGTTTTCTAAAGAAGGCTCTTCCAGGCTAGCTCACACTCCTCTGAGAAGCAAAAATGGATGGAAAGCTGAGCATTCAGTATCTAAACCTTCACTTAGCAAAAAAGCTTCCAGGCTGGTTCTGATCCCGGTGGACTGTTGCTGGCCTTTATCCAGGAGCCCTCGTAGGACAGCTCCTTGCAAAACGAACCCACAAATTGTTAGCTGCATCCACTGGTAGCCACCATGGTAGAACCCCATATACTTGTCAGGACGATATGGGTATATTTAAGCACATGATCATATAAAATTACCATTAACACTACTCAGAAAAGTTTGTGAGCCCGACAAGTATTACCACAATGCCAATACATGTATTTTTTTTCAGGGGCGCCTGGGTGGCTCAGTTGGTTGAGTGACTGCCTTCGGCTCAGCTCATGATCCTGGACACCCGGGATCGAGCCCCGCATCGGGCTCCCTGCTCAGCAGGAAGCCTGCTTCTCCCTCTTTCAGTCCCCCTGCTTGTGTTCCCTCTCTAGCTGTGTTTCTCTCTATCAAATAAATAAATAAAATCTTTAAAAATATATATATTTTTTCAAACATAAAAATATTCCAGGAGGAAGCATCCAGTGCCGTCTACCGTACTCGATAACTGAGAAGCTCCACGCTGTTGAGTCTAGGCTGTATGCGACCAGCACAGTTTTTCCAGACCCCTCGGCTGTCCTCATCTCATTCACGCTTCATGTTTCAGTGCTTCGTGACGAGGTCCTCACCTGAGTCATGATAAAAACCCACCACGCCAGTGTGCTGGGACTGTCAGCAAGAGAAGAGCCTTCTTCACGGGCAGTGAGTGGCACAGCCTATAGGCCGCTCCACAATAGGGACACCTGGGTGGTGGCTCCGTAGGTAAAGTATCCGACTCTTCTTTTTATAAAGATTTTATTTATTTATTTAAGAGAGAGAGAATGAGGGAGAGAGAGCATGAGAAGGGAGAAGGTCAGAGGGAGAAGCAGACTCCCGGTGGAGCTGGGAGCCCGATGTGGGATTTGATCCCGGGTCTCCAGGATCATAACCTGAGCCGAAGGCAGGGGCTTAACCAGCCGAGCCACCCAGGCGCCCCCAGTCTCTGACTCTTGATTTCGGCTCAGGTCATGATCTCAGAGCCGTGAGATCCAGCTCCGTGTCGGGCTTGATGGTCAGTGGGGAGTCTGCTTCTCTCCTTCTTCAGCTCCCTCTGCCCCTCTCCTCTGCCACAGGCTCGCTATTAATTAATTAATTACTAAGACTCCATGATATTTCCCAAGAGTGCTCTTAACTAACTGCAACTCTTCTTCCCTACCTAAGACGCCTTTGGTTCTAGGAGTCTTATGGCTCACAGTGTCTAGGAAGAGGGTTATAATTTCGGGCAAATTCCACATCCTCTCTTAGACACAGCTGCGAGCCAGGGAGCCTGGGAGGAGCCACTGGGCCCACAGGCTGCTTTCTCTCTGGCCCTCCCACTGGGGGCGGTCAGGTGTGATGGGCAGTTCGTAGCCTCTTACAGCCTGAATCACACCCTTCACCCCCCCCCCGCCAAATTCATATGTTGAAGTCCAAATCTCCCCTCCCACCCTGTACCTTAGAATGTGACTGCGTTGGAAATAAGTTCGCGGAAGAGGTGATTAAGTTGAAATGAGGTTGTGAGGGTAGGCCCTAACGCAGGATGACTGGCATCCTCAAAAGAAGAGGAAATTTGGACACTTAACACGTGCAGAGAATGATGTGAGGAAGCACAAGAAGACAGCGTCCACAAGCACAAGAGGGGGTCTCCGGAAGAAACCAGTTCTGCCACCCCTGGACCTTGGGCCCCCGGCCTCCAGCCCTGGTGGCACCGACCACAGACAGTACGTTTTTTAGATGTATTCCCCCACACTTAATAGTAATCATAATTGTTCCTAAGCCTCTGAATATGCAAATAAAATTTAAAAAACAACGAATCTATTTTAAATTCTCCACTTCCTCTGCCAAATTGCTCCTGTGGCTCGATCTCTTCCACACATACCCTGAGCAGTGACCCCTTTTGTACCTCTCCAGCCAAGAACATTTAGGGACAGGAATACTGACTTCTTGAGATGGAATTCACCGCAGGAATGACCTGAAAGAAGGCTGTGACCTTTTGCTCCCTTCCCCAAAACTAAGGAGTTGACTGTGTGCTTTCCTAGCAATTTGGACCTGCTTGTGTTACCAACCACACCACAACTTAAAATCGCTCCTCAAAGCTCTCCACTCTTGGGAGGAGGAAATGGGGTGGAGGGAGGGCCTGGAACACAAGCTGCAGGCCCTACACTGTCTCCGTTTCCCTGCACCTGCCTCTAGAAGCCAGTTGGTAATCACAGGAGGAGAGACTAGGAAGCCACGCAAAGCAACAACCCCGCTGCAAACTCGCGGGCCACTGAACAGGGAACGTGTGTTCACAGTTTAATTTCAGCCTGTCTGGGAGCCAAGTGTAAGTGGGTTTCAATGCCTGGCAACACTACCAGCTAGGAAGCCACCTTTTCCCCCATCTTGAGTTACTCAAAGGCACGAGAGTATACGCGCATTGGGACACTGTGCACATCATAATAGAAACATCTTGGGTTTACGAAAGACTTTGCAATTTGCAAGAGGCTTGCCCTTGTACTCCTTCCTCTGATCCTCAGCGTGGTGCTGGGAGGTCAGGGGACAAGACAAACGGCCCCGGGACAGAGGCAGGCACTGAGGCTGGGCTGGCCCTGCAGGTCACAGAGCCATTCCTTGGCAGAAGTGGGTCTAGCTCACTACTCTCCCTGCACCGCCTGACAGCAGCACTGACCACCGTGCCCGCTCCCGCTGGCTCACACCTCCACTAGCTGTCTCATTCTACCCTCAACCACCCTTGACAAAGCCAAGGTTCAGCCAACAAACACTGGGGAGAGGGTGGGATTTGAGGGCAGGAGTGTCCCCAAGTGCCACCTTCTAACTCAGCTCCACTCAGTGTCCTCCCGTTCTCTCCGGGGTTCCCGGCACACACAAGGCAGGTTTAGGCCTGCAGTATCACCGGGTTCTTCAGCAGGGACGGGGGCACCACGTTGGCTGCCCTGCACAACCCAGGACAGGCAGACCTCAGACAAGCAGGTGGTGGGGCCCATCACCCAAGAACGGGGGGACGGGGTCAAGGTGCTGGATCCTGGGGCCATGGGTGAGCACAGCCCAGAGCCAGGCAGGGCGGAATCAGCACTTCTGAGATTCAGGAAGATTAGGGAAAAAAAATCCTAAAGAGCCAGGATAGCATTGCCAGGACAGCCTAAAACTGCATTCCTGGGCTGCTTCAGCACCCGGAGAAGATTAAGGTTGTGTTAATGGTCTCTGCTGCAGCCAGGCCTCTGTGCCCTACGAGGGCAGGGGTAGTAGACTAACTTCATTTGACAACTCAGCCCAGAACGGGGATCCTTCTGATTCCTTCTCAGCTGAGGCTAGGTCACAGTACCGCCTGCAGGAGGGCTGGCCCCACCCGTGCCCAGCCAGGGACAGTGGCCACGCAGGAGTGCTCGGCTGCCGAGACAGGGACACACAGGGAGCTGGCGGGTCTCCTTCCTCGCTGGCTCAAGGTACAAGTCCGAGATGCGGCCAGCCGCAGGCTACTCTGGACTTGAGTTATGTTCAACACACCCACAGTCTGTCGGCCCCAGCAAGCAGGGAAGGGGGATCAGACATGGGTGGGGAGAGAAAATACCTTGAAGACCTGCAAGTCCCAGGAGGTCTCAAGGAGGGCTTGAGTGTCTGGGGCATTCTGCAGAACTGGGCCGTGCTGGGGGTGGCTGGAGCAGGCCAGCTGGGCTGTGGGGCACGGGGAACAAGAGCCAGATAAGCAGCATGGGCAGGATGACCACCTGGAGAAGGGCTCAGAAGCCTCTGGAAGATCCAAGAGGCGGAGCGTGGGTGCCTGGCCTGCCCTGCAGGAGCGGTCTGCACACAGCCATCAGCAGAGCCCACTGGTTGTACCTGCTTACGAAGGTGCAACCAGGATGGTTATAGAAAGTGCTTGGAACTAGGAAGAAGCCTACCTCCCATCCGGGACCAGTGATGTCACCGGCAAACGGAGACACACCCCTGCCTCACGGGCACCGCAGCTCCCAGTCACGAGGCGGAAACACCTGAGGAGGTGGGGAAGGGGGAAGCCAGGGCTGCTGAGGCCCTCTCTGGAATCTGGGCGCGGCCGCCCTACACAGGCACTCGGAATGTGCCGGGCTGCACAGTGAATTCCTGGGGCATTTTTGAGGCTCAGGTGATTCTGAAGGTAGAGGCTGTCATGGAAAAACAGCATCTTGCAGACATCGACGGTTGGTTACGCCCAGGAGCCCAGCCCCCAGGGTGGTGGCAAGTGGATGTCGTGCCCAGTTCTAAAAGTGGACCTGGGCTGGTAAGCCTGGAACACGTGGGACAAACTTCACCTGCCTGTTCACATGAGGGAGAGGCCTGGGTGGGGTGCCCGGGGTGCTCAGTCGTTGAGCGTCTGCCTTTGACTCAGGCCATGATCCCAGAGTCCTGGGATCCAGCCCCTGTGGAGCTCCCTGCCTGGTGGGTAGACGGCTTCTCCCTCTTCCTCTACCTGCTATTCTGCCTGCTCGTACTCTTTCTGTGTCAAATAAATAAATTAACTGGAAGGAAAGAAGGAAAGCAAGAAAGAAAGCAACAAAGCAAGAAAAAGAAAGGGCGAGCCTAGGGACAGGGTCAGTCATTCAGTTGCAGGGGCTCCTCTTCTTTATTAACAAGCTCCCTGCTGGGAAGACAATTTGGGTCTGCTCCTTCAAAAGCCTGGTTCCTGGGGCAACTGGCCGGCACAGTCAGCAGCCCATGCAACACTTGATTGTGAGTGCAAGCTCCACACTGGATGCAGAGATTTCTTTAAAAAAAAAAAATTTTTTTTTTTAAACGCTGTGAATTGGTGGCGCCGGGGTGGCTCAGTTGGTTGGGCGACTGCCTTCGGCTCAGGTCATGATCCCAGGGTCATGATCGAGCCCTGCCATCCTGATCCCTGCTCGGCAGGAAGCCTGCTTCTCCCTCTCTCACTCCCCCTGCTTATGTTCCCTCTATGGCTGGTTTCTCTCTGTCAAATAAATAAAATCTTTGAAAAAAAAAAAAGAAAGCTGCGAACTGTGTGAGACAGATGATTCACAGACTTGTACCCCTGAATCAAATAATACATTATATTTAAACAAAAAAAATTTTTTTTATCTCTAGTAGCCGGTTACTGTAATATTATATATTTGCACCCATTCTTCCAGTTGTGGAAATGCCAAGAAAGGACAAGCAGAGAGCAGAAGTCATTAAGCAGGAAGCTTTAGGATGTCAGGGTCAGTGTTCAATTTCTAGCAACAGGGAGGCCTGAGAGTACTAACATCTCCACCTTTTCCACGATACCTAAAAAGAAAAAAAAATTATTCTGACAAAATACAGATGACATACACCTTACCACTTCAACCATTTTTAAGTGTAGCATTCAGTGGCAGGAAGTTCAAGTGCATGCCCCCCGATACGTCCAGAATGCTATCTTCCAAAGCTGAGTGTCTGTCCCCATTAAATACTCACTGCTCGTTTCCTCTCTGCCCCTGGGCCCCCGTGACCTCCGTTCTACTCTCTGTCCCCATGAATCTGACCACGCTAGTGTCTTGTAGGAGCAGTATCACACAGGATTTGTCCTTTTGGGTCCGGATCATCTCACTCAACTGCATGTTCTCAAGGTCCACCGACGTAGTGGGTATCAGAATTTCACTCCTTTTTCAGGTTGAAGAAGATTCCATGGCATGTCTATAGCACACTCATTCATCAGTGGACATCTGGATGGTTTCCACCTTTTTGCTTTTGTGACTAACGCTGTTTATGAACATCAGAGGACAGTGTCCGTTTCAAATCTCTGCTTTCTCTTAGTTTTAGTGACTTTTTTCCTAGAAATTCTTTTTTCTGAACATGAAAATTATTGGTAGGTTTATCATAATCTTTTATTATTCTTGTCATCTCGGTGGCATTTATGGTTACATCCCCTTCTAAAATCTTTATGTTATTTGTGTCTTCTTTGTTCTAGATCATCTTGTCAGAGACTTGCCAACTGCTACTCTTTCAAATAGCTAATCATATTAGAATTGGGTACAGGGTTAGAGGGGCGCCTGGGTGGCGCAGTTGGTTAAGCAACTGCCTTCGGCTCAGGTCATGATCCTGGAGACCCGGGATCGAGTCCCACATCGGGCTCCCTGCTCAGCGGGAAGTCTGCTTCTCCCTCTCTCACTCCCCCTGCTTGTGTTCCCTTTCTGGCTGTGTTTCTGTCAAATAAATAAAATCCTAAAAAAAAAAAAAGAAAAAGAATTGGGTACAGGGTTAGAGAAGACCTCCAAATAACAGCTGTTTATCCCATTCTCACTGATATACGTCCAGAAGGCTCAGTCTGGCAATCCATGCTGGTGGAGAACCAGGCTCCTCAGATTCTGTTATTCTTTCCAACAAAGGAAAAGTCACCGTCCAATATCTGAAGGCCCCCCTTCTGTGTAGGATCGTTTCTGGAGCTCCAGACAGGAAGGTGGAGGAAGGAAAAGAAAAACATGCACACAGCACGTCTGTTCATATCAGAACGACCATACAGCCAACCAACTCACAAAAGTTTTTTGAAAAATAATTTCACTAGATACAGAATTCTAGATTGACCATTTTTTCTTCCAGTGCTTTAAAGATGTTCTAATGTCTTCCAGCTTACATCATTTATGACAAGAAATCTGAAAAAATTCTAACCTTTGTTCTATATTTAATGTATCTTTTTATCTCTGAAGTTTAACAATTTTTTCATTATCATTGGTTTTCAGCAATTTGGTTATGAAGTGTCTTGGTTTGGTTTTATGTTTATTCTGCTTAGGATTCTTTGAGTGTCTTAGATCTGTCTATAACTACCTTCAGAGCTTTCATTAAATGTGGAAAACGCTTTGGCTGTTAGTTCTTCAAGTCTATTTCTTTAAAAAAAAAAAAAAAAAAAAAAAAGACTTACTTGGGAGAGAGAGAGCATGTGAGAGAGAAAGCACCACAGGGGGAGGGTCAGAAGGAGAAGCAGACTCACTGCTCAGCATGGAGCCTGATCTGGACTCGATCCTGGGATTCCATCATGACCCAAGTGAAGGCAGATGCTTAACTGACTGAGCCACCAGGCGCCCTCTTCAAATATACTTCCTCCCTGAGCCTTCATTACATACAATCACACATATACATGCTGCCCAACATTGCCCCACAGGTCAGACAGGGTCTGGCGGGCTTTTCTTTCTTTCTCTGGGCGTTAGTATGAACGGTATCCGCTATTATGCTTATGAGTTCACTGACCTGCTCTGCTGTGGAGTCTAATCTGCTATTAATCCCATGTGGTGAAAGTTTCACTCTATATACTGAAATTTTCAGTGCCACAAGGACCATTTGGGATTTTTTTAAATATCTTACACTTTTCTCCACATTACATGATTTCCTTTAAGTCTTTGTGGATATTTAGGTGATTTAAAGTTCTTGTCTGTTAATCATTTCATCCCTGTCATTTCTGACTCTGTTTCTATTGACTGATTTTGCTCCAGATTATGGACCACATTTGATCACCTCGTCTCATGTCAAGTAAGTTTTCATTGGATGCTAGACATTGTGAACTGTACCTTGTTGAGTGTCAGAGTTTGTTGCCCTCTTTCCAAGAGTACCAGACTTTGTTCTAACAGGAAATTCGGTTATTTTCAGATTAGGTTAATTTTCTCAAAGCATGTTTTTAAGCTTGTTTGGATAGATCTTTAATAGCCTTTCCTGTAGAAATGGTTCAGCTCAACTAGTGACACTGACCCTTCTGGGTCTCTCTGAGAGACCTCGACTCTAGCTGTTTGGAACTCAAGTATCACCCAGGTATTGTGCAGTTTGCCGTTCCCCAGTTGTCCTCTGACCAGCTTCATGGAGCTTCCTCCTGGGTATTTGTGGCTTAGTATTCCTAACAGTCTCCAGAGTTTCAGAAGTCTTTCTCTGTAGAGGATCTTCCTCTCTGGGACTCTGCTCAGCAAATTCCAACTGCTTCAGCCTCTCCAAATGCCTGTATCTGTCTTCCCAACTCAGCAAGATTGCCATGCTCTGCTTGAATTCCTCCTATTGGGCCACTTGGGTATTCCAGAAATGCAGGGCTGGTTTAATATTAGAAAATATGTTAATACAGTTAACCACATTGCCATATTAAAGAAGGCATGATGATCTCAGTAGACAGATTTTAAAAAAGCAATGAAATCATGAAATTCAGTAACTGTCCATTTTTTAAACTTTCAGCAAACTAGGAGTAGCAACTTCCTTAATCTAATAAAAAAAAGTACTCCTCCCCAGAAAAGCTATAGCAAACCTGGTAGTTTTAAATACATAGCTACAGTTGTAAACAAAGTGATCAGGTCTCACTGAGGGCACGTCTGGGCAGAGATTTGGAGGATGTGAGAGAGGGGACCATGTGGATATCTGGGGAACAGTGTCACAGGCAGAGGGGATAATCAAGGCAGCAGGAACAGCGTGGACAGAGGAGCCAGGAACAGGAAGGAAGCCCATGTGGCCCAAGTGCAGAAAGCCAGGGACAGTGACAGACCGATTCGGAGAAGTCATGTGGGTGACAAGCCACTGGAAGGACTTGAGGTTTTACTCCGAGCAGGACGAGGATCTGGAGAATGCAGAGAAGAATGGAGAGGAGTTACATGATTGTCTTCAAGTGGTAGAAAGGATCCCTCTGCCCAGTGTGCGGAATACCAAGTGTAAGAAAGGACAGAAGCAGGAAAACCAGCGAGGGGGCTGCTTCAGGAGCCCAGGTGTGAAATGCCGGTACCTTGGTCTAGCACGGTGTCAACGAAGGCAGTTAACAGTGGTGACACGACACACGTGTCCTCAAAGCGGGACCCGCAGGTTTGCTCACAGATCTGATGAGGACCACGAAACAAAGAGGAGCCAAGATGACTCCAAGATCATCAGCCTGAGCAGCTGGAAGGACAGGAAGATGTTGAAGACACACCCAAACAGGGGCTCTACCCTGGCTGCTTCTGGTGTGCCCACAAGAGAGAGCAGCTAGGAACACTTAAGAACCCTCCACTCGCACCCAGCAGCGGTCTGCCCGCCACAGCACATCATCGTGTCTGTGTGACCAGCTCCTGGGGCAGCGCCTTGATTTGCATTGATCAAAGCCTGTGGGGGCCCAGCAGGCAGCCTGCCCGCTTGTGGTGGCCACTAGTGCTGCTCACATTTCAGACCGCTAGTGAGAGTGGGGAAGAAAGGGTTACCCTGTGAGGCTTCCTCCGTAAAGCTGGATTTAAGTCTAGGCTTTTGTCCTCTAATCTGCAACACCAATTTGACAACGTCTTATTTTTGAGACCACCTGGAGTCATGGAGTAACCACAGAATACACAGGCTACTTTAAAATCACCGGATCATGGTGCTGAAGATCTCGCAGTCAATTCTGTATACGGGCTTGACTCTATTGAGTCCCTACCATGTGCCTCCATGTGGAGAACCAAGTTAAGGCCTCATCAAAATGCCAATCTGCTCACTGTGTGATCACCGACATTTCCTTACTTAGCACAACATCAAAATAGCATACTTTTATTTCAAAATGGGTATCTTTTTGAGGAGGCTGGGTGGCTCAGTCATCAAGCGACTGCCTTCAGCTCAGGTCATGATCCCGAGGTCCTGGGATCGAACCCCGCATCAGGCTCCCTGCTCAGTGGGAAGCCTGCTTCTCCCTCTCTCACTCCCCCTGCTTGTGTCCCCTCTCTGGCTGTGTTTCTCTCTGTCAAATAAATAAAATCTTTAAAAAATAATAAAAATAAAAATAAATAAAATGGGTACCTTTTTACCCAAATACTGCAACTCATCATGTTCATCTATTCACTAGAATGGGAGCCTTCGTGCCTGCTCTTCTATGAATCGTTTACAGGTTTTTCTCAAAGACCCATAACCCAGGCACTGAGGTCAGAGCTCAGAGTCACATTCATTAGGATACACACGGGCTTTAAAAAAAAAAAAAAAAAAAGAGGATGCCTGAGGGGGTTGTTTAATTAATTAATTTAAATCTATCAAGGCCAACAGAAAATTTACTTGGACTTGGTTTCCTTGTTTCCTTTTACCATATAATCAGACTATGTTTTCAAGACACATTTCCCTCCTCTGTTACCTGTGTTCAAGAAGAGGAAGATAATACTTAAGAAATATTCTGACTTTTCGATCTAGGAAACTCCCTCCTGGTGGCAGGTACCTGTTTGCAGTGAAACTGGAAAGCACACACACAAAAAGAGTGGAACCCATGGGTGGAGAAAGGCAATGCAGACCCCTCCGTGTGCACAGTCTCTGCTAAAACAAAGTGCTGGCACATCACCGTGTAGTCCCCGACTTGCCCTCCCTGTAAGGGCCTATTTAGAAATCCAAGCCACCCTGCTATTTACTCAGAAAAACAGCTCCAGGAGATATGGGCGAAGGGCCCCTGGAAAAAAACGGCGAGCCAGGTTGGGGGAGAGGCCCAATCAGTTAACCCCCTTAACCTCCCTCGTCCTGGGAGGTATGGAGATGCAAACTAAGAATGGGTGGCTCCTTACCAGTATCAGGGATCAGGTGGGAACACCCAAATGCCCTCAACCTCCAGGTTCCAGGAGTAATGGAAGATGCAAATTAACTCAGGCAAGCTACCTGAGTCAGGTCTGCTCAGGGGTGCGGTTTTCCCCTATACAATGGAAATGCAAATTAACCCTTGTCAGCTTGTGATTTGGGGGCTTGCCCTATAAAAGCTAGCCTGAGAAATTAGGCATGGTCATTTTCTCATTAGAGGCGACCCTGGCCTGGGCCAGCATAATTCTCGATGCTTGGTGCGAAATAAAGCTTTGCTTGACCTTCACTTTTGTATCAGCCTCGTTCCTTTGAACACGGACCCTATTACTCCCCTCTCTGCAAGGGGAATGGCAGAGCCAGGAAACACGCGAGGAGATGCTCCCCATCATTCATCAGGGAAATACAAATCAAAACCACAATAAGGGGGCACCTGGGTGGCTCAGTTGGTTAAGCAACTGCCTTCAGCTCAGGTCATGATCCTGGAGACCCGGGATCGAGTCCCACATCGGGCTCCCTGCTCTGCGGGAAGCCTGCTTCTCCCTCTCTCACTCCCCCTGCTTGTGTTCCCTCTCTGGCTGTGTTTCTCTCTGTCAAATAAATAAAATCTTTAAAAAAAAAAAAAAACACACACAATAAGATGCCAGCTCACACCAGTCAGAATGGCTGTCATCAAGACCCAGTATGGATGAGGCTGTGGGGGAAGAGCCCTTGTGCAAGCTCGGTGGGATTGTGAACTGGCACAGTCACTGTGGAAAACAATGTGGAGGTTCCTCAAAAAATTAAAGATAAAACTACCATACAACCCAGTAATTCACTTCTGGGTATTTACCCAAAGAAGACAAAGCACTCATTCAAAAAGATACATGCACCCCTATGTTAACTGCACATTATTTTCAATAGTCAAGATATGGAAACAAGCTAAGTATCCATCAACAGATGAACAGATAAGAAGGTAGGACACACACATGACATAATATTACTCTGCCATAAAAGACGAGATCTTGCCATCCGCAGCAATGTGGATCGACCTTGAGGGTATTCTAAGGAAATAAGTCAGACAAAAAAAATGACAAATACGACATGACTGTGCTTATATGTGGAATCGAAACAAAAGAAAACAAAGCAGACGAACAATCAGAACAGAAGTGGGCTGCTAAGTACAGGGAACAAGTGAGCAGTTACCAGAGGGGGTGGGGATGAGTGACGTATGCAAACGGGATGACGAGGTACGAACTTGCAGTTAAAAAATAAATACGTCAGGGCGCCTGGGTGGCTCAGTCGGTTAAGCCTCCGCCTTTGGCCCAGGTCGTGATCTCAGGTCCTGGGACCAAGTCCCACATGGTGCCCGCTGCTCAGCAGGGAGTCTGCTTCTCCCTCTACCCCTCCCCTTTGCTCGTGACTTATCTCATGCTCTCTCTCAAATAAAAATTTAAAATAAATAGATGTGTCACAGGGATGAAAAGTATAGGCAAAAAGAGGAGGGGGAGAATCAGCAGAATTCTGATTCTCCTGAAACCTGAGCATGCACAAACCTGAATGTTGCCACTTTCCCTCCCGGGACGTCCGCCCTTCGCTGTGAATGTAGCGCTCCTCGAACTCACGCAGACCACGGGGTGTGGAAGACAGCACATGAGACCAGAAACTAAACCCAGCTGAATGAAAGTTGCCAGCTGGGTGCCTCGGGCAAGTCATCACTTACCTCTCTAGGTCTCAGATCCTCTTCTGTGATGTGAGGCTATTCTAATACCTGCCTTGCCCATCCCCAGGAGGTTCATGAAACCCAAATGAAAAAACCAAACGAGGAATTGCTTTATGTGCAACAACAAAATGCAGGCTAGAAATGCAGGCTAGTGTGTTATGATGGTTAGTCTTAGCTCTGCCACTGAAGGTGTGACCTTGGGAAAGTTACCCGGTTGTCTAAGCTTCCACATCCGTAAAGCAGGGAAATTATGACCTACCTCACATGATTAAAATAGGGATTAAATAAGACAGTTAATATAAAACAGACGCCCAAGGGTAGGGCTCCTCCTCCTATACAAGAAGGTAAGGGCTTGCTAAGGGAAAGCTCTGCAACCTTTCACCCTTTCTCCCCCTTCTTCCTGCCTGGAACACGAGTGTGAGGCCTGGAGGTTCAGCAACCATCTTGCAACCATGAGACAATAAAGGCCTCTGCTAAGGATAGAGGAACAGAAAAGTGGAAAAAAGTTGAGTTCCTGGTGATCACTGATAATAGCCCCAGGACAATTCCCCTAAACCTTCTGCTACAGAAGAAAAAATAGTTTTTTATTGGTATCAATAAAAACAGTAGGGCTTTCTGTTGTTTATATCCATTATGCATTCTAAACAGATACACTGTCTTAATTTTTTTTTTAAAGATCTTGTTATTCATTTCAGAGAGAGAGAGAGCATGCAAGCAGGGTTGGGGTGGGGGGACAGGAGGCGATGGAGGGAGAGAGAGAGAAGCAGACTCCCCACCGAGCGCAGAGCTGGACTCAGGGCCTGACCCTGAGATCATGACTCAAGAAGAAATCAAGAGTGAGAAACTCAACCGACAGAGCCACCCATGAGCCCTTACCCTGCCTTAATTTACATTAAGTCTGGTCCCTACAGAGCACAGGTATGGGAATAGGGCCCTGGGATATGGCTTTTACTGTATTGGCTGAGACAGCTAAAGTCAATGAAGTTTGAAATTAAAGTCTGAGGATTGGATGAAAAATGGTAATTATGAGAACTCTGAGAAATTTGAGAATCCTCATACATTTCACAGGTGATGAAAATTGCAGTGTTATTGGAAAAACAAAGAAGCTCATCAGTCAAAAAGTTCTTCTTACAAATACTTTTTTAAAAGATTTTATTTATTTGACAGAGAGAGACAGCAAGAAAAGGAACACAGCAGGGGGAGTGGGAGAGGGAGAAGCAGGCTCCCCAGTGAGCAAGGAGCCCGATGTGGGGCTCAGTCCCAGGACCCTGGGATCAGAACCTGAACCAAAGACAGACGCTTACGACTGAGCCACCCCCGTGCCCCTTGCAAATACTTTTCTTAAAAGTAAGTGGATACAAGGGAGCCTGCGTGGCTCAGTCATTAAGCGTCTGTCTTCAGTTCAGGTACTGATCCCAGGGTCCTGGGATTGAGCTCTGAGGGGCTCCCTGCTCCCTGCTTCTCCCTCCCCAGCTTGCGGTGCTTGTGTTCCCTCTCTCGCTATCTCTCTCTGCCAAGTAGATAAATGAAAAATTTTTAAAAGTAAATGAATATAACAAAAAGAAGTGCAAGACTCTCACCATGAAAATTACAGAACAGCTTAAAGCAAAAGTAGATTAGTGGTTCCCAGGCTGGGGCTTGAGGTGGGTGGGGAGTTAATGCGAAGTGGTGGGCACTTCTTTGGAGGTTGATGAAAATGTTCTGGGAAGATGGTGGAGGTGCCCAAACAACTTTGGGAATAGAACTCCCAAACTGTGCACTATAAAAGGGTGAGTTTTGTGGAATGTGAATTATATCTCAATAACAAAGACTGAAAACAATATAAAATGAACAAGAGTTAAGGAGATTAACTAGAGCCTTTCAGACTTCTATCTGAGTGCAATCATTAACCCCTTAGCCCAAAGACACATCCATGGAAATTACCACAGGGGATAAACTGAAAATTTCACCTATACTGCCTTCTCTTTGGCAACATTCCAGGCATCTTCCCTCAGTGGTTATGCTGACATAGTTCATAAAGCAATGAAATAAGGGGGGAAAAAACCCTCCATTTGTACACACCTAGCTTGGAATACCAACATGGAGAAAGCAATCGGGTCCCTTCACCGATGGGCGGTGTTGGTCCTCTTCGGCTCAGTATCTGTCATTTTCAGGGCAGCAGATACTAGGACTGTGGTCTGATAATAGTGTTGTGATCTGTTGCTTATACTTATAATTGAAGGAAGTACAGAATATCCATTGGGAGCCAATAAAGATGTAATTTTTCCCCATCCCCAAATCCCCCATAAAGACAAACACATACAAAGGTACCCGGACGGCTCGGTCAGCTAAGCATCCAACTTTTTATCTCAGCTCAGGTCTTGATCTCAGGCTCATGGGTTGAAGCCCCAGGCTGGGTTCTGCGCTGGGTGTGCAGCCTACTTAAAAAAAAAAAAAAGAAAAAAAAAAGAATGGATAGATAGGAACACTTTGTGCAGTTCTTGGCATACAGCAGGTGCTCAATAAATGCTGGCTACTATAGTTATTAGCAGATGCCAGTAGAAATTCAAAAGTCTCCCGTTACTGTGTCTACGTTGTCTTCACTCCCTCCTGCACAGGTCGCCATGGCTGGCTAACCCCCATTCGGCCTTCCACAGTCAGGACAGATGGCGAGTGAGATCCTGCGAACTGACTCGGGCTGACTTATCAGGGGCTCATCAGGCCTCAGCGTGTTCCCTTCACCGTCCGTTCTCGGACAAATCGTTTCTTCGGGCTCTGTCCCACCGAGGTCTTCCACACTTGCTGCCACGGGGGTGTGAATGCATCATCTTTCATCCATGGAAATGACCCCGCTGCCTCCCAGACTTTCCCTAGGAAGGAGGAGGGATGGGTCCATGAGGAGACAGTGTGGTCTCCATGGCAACAAAGCAAACTGGCCCACCCGAGAGACTGGACTTCTGACCTGGACCCTGACACAGCAGCTAACCACAGAGCCAGCCTCGGGCTGTCCCGCCCCACAGCATGGAGACACCCGCAGTCTCCACCCACAACCCCCCCCCCCCCCC